>DWKW01002100.1:0-11496 GCA_018250115.1 Doberes anticus
TGCCGGGGATTTGAAACCTCGACCCAACGTAGCGGGGTCGAGATGCTTAACCACTAGGCTATCACTCACTTAGGATAGGGTAGTAACTTTTCCAATTTGACCAAAATTATTTTATTTCTACGGATCTGTATCTATAAAGTAAATTCATGACACGGTTTATGTTTGTGTCTATACATACAAATTACAGACTAGGTACAGAAACTAACATAACTTTGGGAATCCCTGGAGTTAGTGTAAAAGTGAAACACGAGCAATGTTTATATACCCGTCCCGTTTGCTCCTATACATGATGTGTCTCGGTGCCCGTATCAACGACCTGTGCATTAGCCTTTGTAACGAGTTCTGTAATATTTTCATTTCACGGTCATTTCGTTATTTTTCAATGGACCTTGAGCTTGGGGTTACTGTAAATAAACATTGCAGAAACTATTGTAGTCACCAACATACCGAAATACTAATTATGAAGCGATATTTAACGAAAAAAAAATTACTACAATTCTTAGCCCTTATCACATACAGACATCAAAGTTTGCGAGTACCAAAATAGCTACCGCATATTTAAAAAAACCGATTTTTTTAATGAAAATTTTCTTAAACTCGATATGTTCGTTTAAACAGAATTAAATATTTCTTTAACGAAAAATTAAAATTAATAGGTATCGTAAAAGCAACATAGAAACTACAGAGAGTGAAATAGAGTGAGACAGGGTTTTGCTAAATTAAATTCACAAAAAATAGGTAGTCATCATAATAATTCATTGTAAAAATACCGTGAGCTCCTATTCGTGTCAACGCGAACTATCGACACGTAGATTGTTTAGTGAAGTAATAATAGTGTGATTGTTAACTGTTCACCAAGAGCGCAGCTTCTTAGAGCGATGCCAAACGTTACAGATTCCCGATTGGGAAGAGGTCGTGAGAGGCGAGGAACTTGTCTTCTACGAAAGAATTATTACGACCTTGTTTATCGAGTCTCAAACAATAGTGTTGCATATTTGTTCATATGACACGTGTGTTTCGAGATTTTTATTGACTCGCGTCCCGCTATAACCTACAAACTGAACACGTATGTTCGTCGACGTTTATATCGCATCCTCGCAATCCCATTAAGCTTAATACGGATTACGGATGTAAGCATAAAATATTTTATGCGATTGAGAAAGTTTTTTTTTATTACTACCATTAAAAAATAGTAATTACCAGTAAAAGAGCATTGTTCTGGCTTTGACTCCCGGCATAAGCAAAATGTTTATGTTGAGAATATGTGTCTCAGTACAGAGAACCGAGTAAGTGTCTTAGTATGAAACGTTATGTTTTCAAGAAAAGCATTTTTTGAATGTAACCGCCCGGATTTGAAAGGTAGAATTATGATATTCTTCGGAAAACAAATATGCAACAAAATTAGTCAAGGTCTCCTTATATTTACAATATTCGATAGGTCGCTAATACGAGACAGCCTTGCAATAAAGAGATCCTTCACGCTTCAGAATCACAGTCACATTGTAATGATATGTGATATTGCTAAATGACAAATAACTGCTATAGGTCTCATATATGTGTATGAATAGTATGTGGCTGAAACATTAAATCCACTTCGAGGATCTAGAGCATATCATACTCTGCAACCGAAGTTATAACCAAATACATAGATACGGCCGGTCACAATAATCCTTAGATTATATTATAGCATATTAGTCCACTATTAAGTGGACTCTAATAAATTAAACGATCAGTAAATCAGTTAAAATGGATGAAAGATGCGAATTCAGAAATGATTATTGTACATTGTGTTATTCATACTATGTATGAGGGGCATAAAAATTTTAGAAATAATAAGGTGGGGCATGGCCTAAAAAAGGTCGGGAAACACTGATCTAGAGCATATCATACTCTACAACCGAAGTTATATCCAAATAGATACGGCCGGTCACAATAATCTAAGAGTGGACTCTTATAAATTAAACGATCAGTAGTCAATGATTTCTGCCCAGTCAAAGCGGAATGCGGCCTTTACTCTTATAGAATATTGCATCCCATTGACATAAGTATTTCTTCAAAATAAATATACATACTTCCACTAGTTCTGAAGTGTATTTTTATCAGTTGGTACAAGCTTAGAAAGCTTTCCTATAATTTTCTTAATGCATTTTACATGACGTTCTAAAAAGAAATACCTTGAAATAATGTAACATAAAGTTACATCCATAGATAGTAAAACATTTTAGCGACTCACCTCACGTAGCGCCTAGTTTTCTTAGAAACGTCAAAACGTGTGGCGTTTTATCATTCACGAGTATGTAGCTACTCTGATTGGAAAGTAGTTAACACATTTTATGCAACATATGTTCATATACGCTCACTTTTTACGTTTCGTTGCGGCCAATCAAGTGCCGCATAGATTTAAAACATCCTTTCTTTTGGGCGGGAAGTAAGCTTTTTTATTATAGTTTATGGCTGTCTACCGATTTAGGCAGTGACATTTATGCCATGCCAGCCAGTTTTATTTATTTACTGATTGAATCTTTTTTTTTTCTTAAATCACCAACTTTTAATTTCACTAAGGGAAAAAAGGTAAAAAACCGATGAAAACTTACGTTAACAGAAAGAGAAATTGTACAGTTTAATAAAACTTTAACATAGATCCGTAACATTTCTTAATTATACAAAAATATTTTTTAAATCTTGAATCACTTTCTATACCGGCGAGCATGGCAACAACCCATAGATTTTGTATATAGTGGCGTGTGCTAAGTATATGCCACAAATATAAGATGCAATATGATACTTGATAACGCAAGACTTTAGTAGACTTGTTTAAAAAAACTCAAATTTATGATGAAAGTTACAATACATTATTATGTTTAGAATAATTGTATTGCAGATGTTTCTTAGTTAGCACCAATTTCCGAAGAATCCAGAAAAATCTCAAGATCTCTTTTCTTAAGTACATATAATATTTTATAGGTAAAAACGACTAAGTTGTTATTAAAATATCATGTAAAACATCTCATAAAAATAACTGCCACGCATTTTGGGTACAATAAAGATACCTAAGGCAAATAAATCAATCCCACTAACAGATAACCGTTGAGATTCCATTCATCGATTTCCAAGCCACGAAACTTGTACAGGAATTTAAATAATCTATCATTTATATGCCATGCACACATAAGAATAATTGCGAGAAATCTTTGCGAATAAAGTAAGACGTAAAACGGACAATGATGATCTAATTGGAATACCAGGATTACACGTGTTGGACACGGATCCGAGGACGACAAATAGTATTTTTAATAGTGCCTGCGTGCGTGTACTTTATTTTGGATCTTTTTATTGCGATGTGACGTTATAGGAATACCGGTAATATTGTAGGAATTTTAGTCGGAAACTATACTACATACAAAAAAAACTGATTTCTAACAATAATAAAATAGTCCTTGACAACTCCGTTTTTTTTAAACAGATTTCCTAAATACGATCATTAAAGCATACATAATAACAGTGTATATGGAACACGGAAATGAAATTCGAATGCTAAATTCTCGCGTTATCTCCAACGTTGTGAACAAAACTAAACTACTTATGCGAAAGTAAAAGGCTCAACAAAGTCGGGCAACGTCTGATGCCTACGCATCTGTCGTGCACATGGCTCGCAAGGCAAAGCGCACTTTATGGGATATTCGATACCACAGAGAGGTGAACACAAACTGCGTCATGTGCTTGTTTTAAAATTTTAATATATCGGTCAAGGAGCCCCGTCTTATGGTTCTACTTTTTAAAATATTGCACAAAACGACCACAGTAGACAATCAGTGGTCTACAAAAGAATCTGTGAAATCGGATACTAAATGTCAGTATACTCGATACTGACAATTTATAGTTTTAACGAATTGTGGTAACGAATGAACGTTATCATGTCGCCTATTAGCATAATCTTTAGATTTCTTTACATTATGGGCGCCGTGGCTGTCGAACCGATATACAAGCGGTCCGGAACGAGTTATTAGGCATTCATAGTGTAGGTATTGTATGGCAAATTATGTCTGTGTGACATGATAATGAATTTCGCAGTCGTAACTCGTAAACAAGCTTGTAATCCATATGGGCTAGGCATTGTTCAGGACCACACGACCTTTACGGTACACATTACATTGCTGAACACAGTTCACCATTCTAAGGGCATCATGCGACCTCCAACCTCTGTCTCTATTGTCATGATAATTCGCAAGTAAGTAATCAACCGAGACGAATTAATACATAATGCATAGGATAAAATTATTTCTGTTAATACAATCGGTGCCGGAGTAAAATATTCGAATTAATATCATAAATAACATATCAACGAAACCAAGATAAGAGCTGTTAAGCAGACAGAATTAAGCTATGGAATGTTTAAGGAATAAGAGATAAATTCGTTATGTTTTATTACGATTTAATCGAAGTTAGTAACGGACAGATATGCATAGAGACGAATGCAACTATATGGTTTCACAAAAGCTTATATTTGACAATTAAGTTAATACCATTAATTAAATAATTTCAAATATATTTAATTTTTAAAATTAAACAATATAACAGAACAAGGATGTTAGGTAATAAAAACTTATCTGAACATATATAATTCTGTCTCAAGTTTGGAGTAAAGTTTGAAGAATAGCGAAGAAAGACATTTCACTTGGGTGAAGGAATGAAAAACTGTGGCAAATTGTATAAATCCTTATCAGAATGCGTATTTCTAAGCTGATAAAACAAAACATTGCAATTAAGATATTGTAAACAAATGAGCTCAACAAATCTAAACACCGGTCGTGCGCTGACGTCGTTATCTGTGTTTTTCAGTTGACTCAAGACCACCTCATGTGTGTAAACATGTCCTAAGCGAAATAAAAACTAGCCACTCGACTATATTTGATCGCAACTTATACTCTTACGTAAGTATGTGAGTGGGTGCTACCGACTTCCTGGCTAGATAGAGCATGATCCCGCCTTGAGCAGCTTCCTTCCCGCTTCGTCTCAAGCGGGATATAATGAGTAAGCCACTCAGGACATCCGTACCTACACCGCGTGTTTACTCCCAAACCAGTTGAGCTAACACAAAAGGACTTTCTGGGAAGTACCATTCTGTAAAGAGTTCTCCGTACCGGTTTTGAACAGTTGCATTATTGTAACCTGTTGCTATTGACCGCTAAGTTAAATAAAAGTGGTAGGCAAATGGACCAAAAACAGATTTGATGTAATTTTAACCTGTACTACCCTTACTACTATGGGGAATAAATAATTAATTCATTATTTGTGACATTAAATTAGTTACAGTTTTGAATTTTTATTTCTTACTTGAGCTTGTCAATTGACATAAGAGTCATAATTTTGTTTATAATGCAGAAGACCCCCGGTGCAAGATATATGTTCGGGGGACACAATACAGATACCAATCTTAAGTTATAACATTAATAATAATTCGATGGTTGATATTCAAAAGTGGGACAAGTTCAAGTAACTTGAACCAGCGACCCAACGTACGAGTGTCACGGAAAATGTCAGTTAAAGACGATGTTCAGTGTAAAAAACTGAATTACTCCTGCGAAGGTCGTTGACAGTGACGTAATAGTTGTTGGACGTGTTCTGTATCATAACGTACAATCATTGATAAATCCTCGAGAGGCCGAACGGTCAAGAGTATGCGATTGTGTAACTGGGACTTCGATACCTATTAATATTTCTCATTTTAGCTGAAGACGCAACCAATTACGAAATGTACCTGACCATTCCACTTGTACAGCGATCTTATGTTACGATAATATGTGATACTATAGAGTACATTAGCTAATATTATTTTATGAATCAGCAGATTTAAGTGTATTACTTACACGATATCCGAAAAGAACACGAAAGACGAGCAAGTAATACGTTTTGTTGGTACCTACAATTTACATCAGTCATGACTATATGTGATGACTTTAATGTACTAAACATGGAAATAGAATGAAATGATCACAGACGATAACGTTAAATACAAAAATAAACATTCAATTATTATTGATCTCTTAATAATTATTAATCGATTACTTGCTCAAGACGAAATCGATATTCTTTAATTGAGCATTCCAACCTACATAGACTAACTTAATACTTCGAATGTAATCTAGTTGATTTTTTATACGATGAAAGATATTTTTTTAAAAAGAAAATGTATTCATATTAAATGAAAGACTTGCCATCAATGCAGCTTCTTTCGTATTGCGCTCACTAAACGGCTTCGTGTAATCGGTTCAATACCTCTGGTTAAGTGATTGCAATGTCCGATCAACGTCATTTATTAACACAAAAGTATATAATAAATGTCAGTGGATACAGTCGCAATAACGATTTAATAGCAATAAACAATTTGTTAGCAACATAGTTACGAATTGTTATTGCCTAGTCGACTAAATCAGATTTAAGTAACCAACATTTGTTGTTTAAAGTCTTGTTCATAAGCTACGAGTTAATATTAAAATTTAATATAGTTTTCTGAAACTTGATTGCCATATAACAATTACTAGAAAATAATATAATTATTTAGAGTATTTTTCTATGTCACAGGAATCTTTCCATTCCCATAAGATAAAGGAATAAAATCTCAGAACAATGATGTTTTGAGCTCACTTGTGGATTTTCGACGAAATTAGTAAAAGAAGACATTTACACAAGTAAAGGTTTCTCCAAAATACACTACAGGCACTAAATACACTTAGGGTGATAGGCCTAAGAGCCTCCTCGTGGTGTTCCTTGGCAAATTGAAACATTTTTTTGACTTGTCAAGTAACTACTGAGTGGTGGCAAAATACTCGGGGGGAAGAAGGTTCTTTGCCTGCCCCTCTTAGTAGTGGGAACAGGAAAGTAGCAATCGTGAATTCGCAGATAGTCGAAGTGGGAAATGTTCGTGACTCCGGGATAACGGCGCCTTCGTGTAGCTGCAGGCTACTTCTTATAAGAGCGAAGACTGTTCGCTTTATGCCCCAGAAGGGCTCCATGGGCATAACGCAAGGGTAGTAATGGTACATTCCATTGGAGACCCTACTCCTTACATATGCTGAGTGTATATGTAACACCAAGGGGTTTTAGTGGGTATATAAATCCCACAAGCGCAGGTCTCTTCTCCGTTACCTAAACTACAGTTCAGTAAATTTATGGTTAGTATGTAAGGGGTTCAAAAACACTTTATAGTCTAGACTTATTTAACTATAAATTACTTAATGCTAAAGTTTTAATAGTCTGTGTCGAAATAATATGATCATGCTTATAACTAACAAGCAAGAGATCTTACTAAGCAAAGTGAATTTATGGAAGGAAATTAGAAAGTTATTAATTTGTTTAACATTCAGTCTTTATAAAGACCCCATATAACACAAACTTTAATTCACAGTTATTTTAAGCATTCTTCATATATTCGTTGTAAAAACTCATTTAATACTTATAGTACATTCTAAATTCACAATTGAAAAAATTGATGAATATAAGAAAATTTAAAGTAAAAGTTTTGATATTATAGAAAGTGTTGTTAAGTAACGTGTTTATTTTTTAGTGGTATAGCTCTAAAATATCTGATTTGAGCTTGATGATTTCCCACTGATTTGATTGCGCAATTAAAAATTTTGATATCTTACAAAAGTATTACAGAAGTTTCGGTAGAGTACGGTATCGGTGTATGCATGGTAATAATTTATGCGTGTCAAAAAAAATGTTTCCATCCTTCTAGTGCTACGTTGCACAACTTATACTCGTAATACCTACCGATCGAGGATGGACTTGATTAGGCATCGATTAAATTTTCGTATCCGAGTTCCTTCCTGTTCACCGAGTGATGTGTGGTTCATTTCCGACACTTTATTGGCTCGAAATTTATTACTGGCTTAACCCGATGAATTTGCTTTATATAGCATAAAAGGTACCCGTGAATTAAGATTGTATTAGTCGTAGCCCAGTTGTATGACCTCCCCAACGAAACAAGGATCAAATTGTTTTAGATTGTTTTAGAAATAAATAATACTCGCTTTTCTGGACGTATATTTCGTGTAGATAATGAAATATACGAGAGATTTTCAACATCCGTATTTGAATCAATTATTGTGCACATTAGAAAGAATTGATTACGATAAGGAAAGTTAATCATTATGATACCAATTAATGCGTTAAGGTAAAAGTTAAAAGTCTACTTCACTACGTTAGCGGAATACATATATGAAAAAAGTTAATAACATGGCAAAAAAGCTGCGATGGCATCGTAAGTAAATCCTACGTATACAGCGTATCCCGGTTTTATATCCCCTTTTCTTTATCGCCGTATGTGTCAGCCATGTAAGCACTGACAACTGAACTTTAAAATATTTTATACACATTTTACGAGTTCGTTGTCTTTATTCTATAAACAAGTGTGCACTGTTTTTTGTACGAACCCAAAAAGGGATTAAGCATAAAAGGTTTCTACTGCCGTAAACGATCGTAAAGAAAGTACGCAGGTAGGTACTGACGAGTTTAACCTCAACGAGAGCTATAGTGTGAGATACAATATAAGCACAAGAAAATGAAATTTTAACGTCTTAATTATAATATTTGTGATATTCAGAGTGCATTTAACTAACTTTTTTTATACATTTCCTATAGAAACATTTATCTCCAATGTCTGACAATAAGTCTATAATTTATAAACATCTAGTTTAAATATATTATGAAAACGAGAAACTTGTGTAATTTGTTACCTGCTTAGATCAAGAAAAGCTGAAAATTTTATTATTATTATGTATTTACTTACAGCAACAAAATGAATATCTATTCGCTTGAAATTTTCTTTTGTCCTGTATATTTACCCACAGAAAAATGTTACGTATGTTTTAAAGGAAAGTTTGAGTGCGCTCAATGCCTCATTAAAATAATATAACACTATTGTTCGTGTAATTGTTTGGCAGTAAGTGATTTTGTAATCTTGGGATAAATAAAGAATCTTTACCGTAACCGTATATATTTATAATAAATTATTTTATCCATCATTAACCATTATTTTCCCACTGCTGGGCGCGGGTTTCCTTTAAGTGAAGATAATGTTTAGGCTCTAGTCCACCGCGATAGCCAAGTGCGGAATTGCGGACTTCACAGGCCTTTGAGAACATTTCGGGGAACTCTCAGGAATGGCAGGTTTCCTAGCGATGTTTTCCTTCACCGTTTATCAAATTGTTTTATCGTTCTAACTAAATTTTAAAAGTAGCTGGCTCCATTCTATAAATTAAATAAGAATCCGTTATACGTTAAATAACGGCTAACATTTTAATACCACAATCAGGCGATACAATCCGAAACAAAATAGAACCATGTTATTTTAATATGCAAAATAGCCACAAATGCAATACATTGTTCTCGAATATGAGTTAAATTTACTAGGCCATTTAGCTTATTGAACGAATATATAAAGCAGGGGCGCTAGAGATCTGTGTCCCGTCTCCGTACAAATTAACCTCAATTGAGTCTCCCGAGGAGGCGCTTCGCTGATTGAACGCTGTATTCAAACTGCTGATAAATGCTAACGTCTTCCGTTTATTTATACAAAATTATATATGCTGGGCACGAGTGTCCTTTTAATTTGTTTTTTAACAGGAAAACTCTCAGGCTATCAGGTTCCTCCGGATGTTTTCTTTAACCGATAAAGCAAATTATCATTAATTTCTAATACTCAAAAGAAAAATTAAGACGTGCTTGTTGGGTTTAGAATCCTGATCCACCAGACGTCGAGATTCTTAACCACTGGGCTATCACTGATCCACATATCATCTGCTTACGTAATATGTGACTATTAAATATTATACAACGCTAAGTAGTGACTGTGAACTAGAAAGGTGCAATTTATTAATTCGAGCACTTGAGATTGCTTGCGAGATGGGCATAATACGATATTTATCATAAGTGACAAACATACTGTATCAAAGTTTTTGTGCACGCCGTTGCTGGGAGTAAAAAAAAGTATTTCAATAAAATCATTACCGAATTTTTGTGGCGTGTAATAATTATTATTATCGTCAAGATAATAATTCAAACCTTTTTCAGTTGTTCATGTTCGTCGTACCGATGTGCCTGAGGTGTAAATGGTCTAGTCCGGCAGTAACAGTCAAATGTGCAGTATAGTGAATTGTGTCCATTTAGTTATTCTAAATTATCCTGCGTACTCCTCTGGATTCCGGCAATATGTGACGGTGCCTTATGGCTGTGATTCTGGTTACAATTTACGACTGTTTATAAGTAGCTCACAAGTGGTAGAAATATAGAACATTTTATTAAATGTATAATAATCCCGAAAACCCATAAAAATAGAATCGGTTTTATTGGCAATAAATGATAAAACAATGTAAGTAAGGAGTGTCCTATTAGAAATATATCCTATTGATAATGATAAAGCCATCGTCACTTTGTAGATATTCAGCTTATTTTATCATTTCAGTTCATTGATAAGCGTAGACGACATCATTTTACAAAGAAACGATAACGAAGTATGAAATTTGAACTTAACTGAAAAATATGAGGTTATGTGTTGAACCCCTGTCAAACATCATGACTTTGAACTTACACAAGTGGCTTTGAATGGCTGGCTGGCCTAAACCGCAAATGAACCGTGGATAATAGAAAAAGACCCTTTGGAACGGAAACGTACGGTGTAACTAGCCTATTTTTTACATTTCCTATTTCACATGATGTTACAGTATCTATAAATTTTGCTGTTAATAGATAAATTCGAGTGCTACTGCAGACATTTGTACAGAATTGCTAAGTTTTGAGATAGATTACGTCTAATTACACAGGGATGCTGACATAGATAGCCGCAGAGTTACGCAAATAGGACAACAGCCGCTGTCATTCCTGCGGTGATAACTGGTATTCTACAACCACAAGTAATCACAGACAAGAACAGTTGATTTATAATGTCTAGCGAGATTTAAAAGTCAGTCATATAAATGTCTAACCTTCAGACAATAACGTCAAACGGTTGCCTTTAAAGGAAACGAAGAATATCAATTCAATTACGCAGTAGTTTTATAACTCGTTTTACTTTTTATCTAAGAATGTCTTCCTTAAAAAAAAACCTATAATACGATGTTGCTTATTATTTTTACATTAAAGTATCGTTAAGAATATGTTAGATAGTTCTGGTTTGAAAAATACAAGTAATGACGCTGATAGGTATGTGAAGAATAATGCTAGATGATTATTAGTTCGTAATATTACATAGAGATGTATGACTGTAAGTTTTATTATAAGTAAAGCTGGAAATGTTGGTAACGACGAGCTAAGATAGTTTACTGCCGTAAAACACATCAAAAGAGACTATATCAAACATATGACCCCAAATAAAAGCAGATACACTCGTAAACAGCTTTTAGTGGATTTGCTCTTGATGTTTATTTTAGAATTGGTCTTATTTCAGCAAATTAGTTTCGTCGATGCAGTTTACTAAAAGGCTTATTACAATTATTC
>DWKW01002101.1:0-11492 GCA_018250115.1 Doberes anticus
ACTGCTGGGCACGGGTCATCTCTCAGGGATGAAATATTTTAGGCCATAGTTCACCACGCTGGCCAAGTGCGTATTGGTAGACTTCACATGCCTTTGAGAACGTTATGGAGAACTCTCAGGCATGCAGGTCTCATCACGATATTTTCCGTCACCGTTAAAGCGAGTGATAACGGGTTAATAATACACACATAATTTCGAAAACTTTAAAAATAATTTTCGAGAAATAGAGGTGCGTGCCGGGATTTGAACCTCGACCCAAAGTAGCGAGGTCGAGATGCTTAACCACTAGGCTATCACTCAGTACCTTAGAAAAACGAAAAACACGTACTGGGATTCGAACCTGCGAGCGGGGGTATTATTTATAACCACTAGCCTATTTCACTACTTCCAGTGACTCACTTCCGTCAATAATAATTTCGGTAGACACTAACGAGGCTCGGGCATTAATTATAACATTAAGCGGTTTCCGTTTAAGGTTCTGTGGGATAATGAGAAAGTTTACGATAAAAATTATAAGCAACGACTCGTGTAGAACTCCAGCTGCTAGTACCCAAACTAATTAGCATTGGATATACCGTCATTCTAAGGCACATACAGGTTGCTACGGAATAACAATGTCTCTTAGGCACCTTATATCTGCGCTTAGTAACTTATCTACAGTCATATTGTAAATTTTCCAAGGACGTTCGTCGTTACGTATACGAATTCTTTCTGGGCTATCACACCACTTATCAGCGGGAGGAAATCCCATCAGCTAATAAATTATTACCGGATTTGTCTTCTGTCGTCCCAGATTGTGTAGTTCGTATTTAGTTTTGTTAATATCTTATTTTAAATACGACTGAGAGGCGGCTCGAACTGGATGCATTTAAATTAGTGACGAGAAAAAACGTTACAAATTAGAAATGCTTCAAGTTTTTATAAGAAGCAGGGCGCGGAGGAAGCAGCCTGTATAGGATAGCGTGCACGTCACGATAATTTTTAATTATCGCGCTCAAATGCCAGTGAACTTGGCCTCGGAGCGTGCCCGGCGGAGCGTGCTCGGGCCCCGCCTGAGCAGGTCACACCTGACGACATCATTCTAACCATATTACGCCAAGAATCCCAAAGCAGAACCCCTCATCTTAACATAACTCATCACTTAGCTTCAATCATTTTTTCAATCTAGTTTTGAGACAAATCGAACCCCAGCTGCAAATCTTGGCCGCCGTCTAATCACTTCCAAAAGTGCCAAGCTTACGTTTTAATTGAATCGCCGTAAAGAAAATTCCTTCCAGCTACTACTTCAACTTTCCTTGTTTGACTGCGGCTCACTCACTTGAAGTTGAGCATTTAATGGCCTCTTATATTGTAAGGGGAATTTTACCCATTAAAAGTCTGCCGAAACGAATGTTAGCGCCGATCTTTCGGTCGCTTAATTAAACAATTCGCTGAGACTGCCAACTTTCCCCGGCGTTTCCTAGACAAATGTAATTTACCAAAGCAGTTTCGAAGGAGACTCGCGATCGCTTGCTAGTGTTCGTTTTAATGTTAATTGAAACTGACAACACGGTTAGTACGGTAACGTTCCGATTTCAACGGACCGCAAAACCTTATAGAATATCAATATGATACATACGATGATTGGAAAGCTGGTGTTGCAAAAGTCGCTCTTATGTCCGTGTTGCAATTACTTAACTGTTACGGTTTTTCTGTGACTTGCTCCACTAGTGTTTCGAGTCTACAAACTATCCTTCGCCTCGCCCATAATTAGGTTAACGTTGTTTGCAAACATTACCTTCCATAATAAGACAACTTAGAAAGCTGTGAACAGGTCTTAGCAAGTTTACCAAAGCATGAAACTGATTAAATGAGCTTCCCTCGGAAGCATATCCATCCAGCTACGACGTGGAGAGCTTCAAGAAGACCGTAAAACGAGTTCTTCAAGACCGACAACGCACGTGTGATCCTTCTGGTGTTGCGTGTCTGTAGTGACGGTGACCACCTACCGTCTTTTTAACATAAAAAAATAAACTGACATGACTTCCTTAAAAAGCTTACCAATTAACTTTGCCAATCTCTGAGTCATTGTGTTTCTCACGGTGAGTCGTAGACTTTACCTAGAAATTGTGACTAATCATCTCTCGAGAGCAAGCTGCCCGACGAGAGATGCACGTTCAACCGATCGTGTTTATCAATATACATAACGCGGCTTATTTACTTTTCGTTCCGCATTTTACGTTCGTCGCAGGCTCCGCGTCGGAGGTTCGGAGGACGCGTTCGGTAACTTTATTTTTAAACTCAACTTCCAAGTCTACAAAGACTGCGAGACGCTCGCCTCGGAGAGAGCTAGCAGTTTTTTACCGCGTTCGGATACCGGTCGTTCCGGCGGACAATAAAAAGCGGATTATCTCTGGTAACGCTTAAAATTGGAATGGCGGCGGATCTGAGAATCGTGTCTCGAGTGATGTCGATATAATAGATATGCACTAGACCGGAGACCGGCGGCGCACCGCGACAATACCGGGCGTATCGCTTACACGCAGACCTGAAACAAATACTCTCGGGCGACCGTTAATCGCGTCGGCGCCAGGAAAAGAGAAAATCGTCGAGTGAAAATCGACCCCCCTATACGACGAATCCACCACGCCTACATTTAGACGTCATGTGAGCCGTGTTTGAGGACAGGCGCCGATACGCAGAACAAAATTAGATCGACACGCTGCCACGATAAGCGGCCGCGTAACTATGCGGAAATCAAATAAAAAGATTGCGCATGTGTGTAAATTTATCGGCGCTTACAACGATTATGCGGATAAATATCTTTTTTTCTACAAAACTGCGTAGTCGCAGATTACTCGTACGTCCCTGAATCGCGTACCGTTTCGCAATCGAACAGCTGCCCACGTAACTAGTTTCTATTTCCAGTGCCTAGGATGTAATCGGTAATTCTCGCCTCGTCCAGTGGGTAAGTGGTCTAATGGCGCATGCGCTAAGTCGAGCCGGTCGTCTTTAATCACAATGAACCGCTGACATAATTATTTGTATTTCCGCGAATCATGCGCCGCGGGATAAACGTTACACCTCCGACTATTGCACGTCCGTAGTCCCGACACGATCGAACTCTGCCGTACCTTACATTTCATTCATAGAAATTCTGCCTAGCTTTTATGCCGCCCTCGGCAATCTTTCCGCTGGACTGCAATCATTGCAAGCACGACCGGAATTTAGGCCGAGTTTCCGTTCGACTCGAATTACATGCAAATGTTTATATTAAGATACCCTAACCTGAATAGTTTTATTTTATGACCCAACTTGAATAGTTTATTACATAACATTAGTGTTATATCCTGCTCATTTGGGAGCCCTGCGCCAAATGGCCTTGGTTCTAGAAAAAGCAGGTACATTATAGTAGAGAGACGCCCGTGTTGAGGCAGTTACGATTGACGCCACCAACTCCGTACGTCTCTCACATTTTTTTACGATAAAGAAGATGTTAGAGAGCCCATCCGAATGATTTCTTACTATGGGCTCAATTTGTCTTTTTACATAGCCTGTAACCAGTGAACCTTGGTAATTCTGGTTTTGTAGGAATGATACCGGTCGGACGGGCTCGGTGGCGACGCTAAATTAAGTTTATTTCTTAAGGTGAATCGGATTGTGAGTCGGGAGCGTCATGTGACAGGTAATTGGAAGGTAAAGTGCGCGATGCGTCGCCGGAAAGCGTGTCCACCGGTTGATAACCCGGCGTCCATTGAGTGCGGACGCTGCGGCAGAAGCCGCGCACGCGCTCTCGTTTTGGCGCGAACAGCCGTGACGTCAGGCGTCTGGATCGATGTCGACAGACGCTGCGGTAGTACGCCGGGGTCGACGCCCTCCCCCCTCCGCGACCCACCCCTCCCACCTGACTACTGCAGTCGCATCCCGGCTCAACTACACCTTGTCCCGTACTTGTACGTATGTATGACGCTATGACAATCGCCCGCCTTTTATGGTGATGCGAACGTAATGAACGCACTATGAATGAAAGTATGCAAGGAATGAAACGGTAAATGCGGGCTCTATTTGCAAACTGATAAATTTACAGTAAAATTGTTCCATATTAGCTAGGTATTTATGCGCCACTTTGCATAAGCACTCTTAACGAGAAACGTATTTATAGATAATGTGAAAAAAAATAGTTTTATGTGCTTAGTCTAAACTTTTTCTCCGTTGTTACAGAGGAGGAAATCGACGTGGTATCTCTCGGCACACCGCAACAACCGACGATGGCGTCTACCTCGCAGGTTCGCGCCGACTCCCTCCCGCGAACGCCTTCCGTACAGGAACGGCGTCATATACAGCGTACTGTTGAATCTGCTATCAAACCTCGGCCGGTCGCTAGGAAGCGACTCTTACCACCATCGGGCATGCCTTCGGCCTCCGTCCCCCGTCGGCGGACACGGGGTCCGGGGCGGCGAGGGCGCTCCAACACAGACACAGACTCCGAGGCAGAGTCCCCTGAAATCGAGCGGCGCTCAATACACAACGACATGGAACGCTTGCGGCGGATCGGCCTCAAAAACCTATTCGATGAACTGAAGAATCAGATACCAGCGATCAAGGACAAGGACCGCGCGGTGAAAGTGGTCATCCTTCGCGAGGCGACCGCTCTGTGCCGGAAGTTGAGAGAGGAGGAGATCGAAAGAGAATACCTTAAGAAACAGCAGAACAAGCTGTACGCCAAGTTGAAAAAGCTCCGAACTCAGCTCTCGACGCGCTATCGCCCGTAGTGAGCGCCACCATCCACTCGTTTGGTAATCGTTTCCTTCCGATAAGGGACGCGATCTTCTCTTCGCGACACTTATGGACTGGTAACTTAATGAGGTCTAGCGGACGCGATATGCGTTCGAAAAATCTTTTGTTACACGCACGGTGACTGAAGTCTCCGAATTGTCATCATCAGATACCTTGAAGGTGTCCTTGAAATTGTATCGAATCGGCTTTTACGGCTTTCTCTGTTTCTGTAGTATTGTAAAGTAACATACGGGGAAGCAGTGACTGCTGTTACGTTTTTGCTCAAACTGAAAGATATTTTGCCGTGACAAAGTGGGCCATAAAACTATTAGTTGATTCTGGTTCTTCAGTAGAATACCTTTCCAGATACAGACTGCTTCGTAAACTCTTAGACTGGTTTTACCTCAGAAATGTTTTTTGAATTATTGAAAGTAACACATGACTGCTGGCTAGAGCATACCAGACACCGATTCAGCGATTGATCAATTGGAAGATTGGATATGCTTTAGTATTGCTTCGAAATAGCGATGATAGGATTTTTACTGGACACTTTTGTAATGTGGATATTGTTGATACGACTCGCATGGGACCGTCAGTGCTGTAAATAAGAAAATAGAGGGGCGATAGTCTTGAATTTATTAGTTATGCTGGAAGATGGCTGTTGTTCGCTTTACGGAAAGTTCTGGGGGGCTTGGCCACTATATATGTTTTCGGCCCAGTTCGTAGGAATTTTCTACTTCATCCCCCCTCGACGCTAGCGCTCGCGAGAGGGGGGCGGTGATATCAATATTGTTTTAAATTGATATTATAAGTCTACACTAAGGATAGTTCGCTTACGGTTTTGTAGTGTTTTTTTTTTGTTATTTTGTAAATTTTAACACTTTTAATGTTTTAATTTTTAATATATAGTCACGCAATTAACTCGGAATCACTATTTTAACAAAGTATGTAAAGGGAATTGTTGAACTTATTGGACCACTTTTAAAACTGATCGAATCGCTTGTAAGTATGTAATTATGTTATTTGCACCGATATAAAAATGCATTACAAAACACACTGACTAATATAATAAATGTAAACATATTGTATTTAGTATCGAAAATCTCGCTCAATTTGAATCACCTTCCTTCGTTCGGTTTATAATCAGGTTGTACGTTCATTCAGGCCAAGAACGAAAGTGATTCGTAAGTGCGAGTTAGACATCATGTAGTTTACGTATTAGGATGTATCTATTAATATATAATAATTACTTCGCTAGATGTATTCAGAATACTTATGTTATTCGCATGTTGATTGTAAAAAAATAAAATATGGGCGCAATAATATTTGTAAAAAAAAAATATACATGCGATAAAATGTTACAGTTGACGTTCATAAAGTGAAAATAATAATCTCAGTGGCTAGAGTCCATAATAACAGACTGTGTATTTTGATAACAACATCAAAGCCTACGGTTAAGATGCTCCGAACGGGCTCTTACGAAATATAACCACAAAATAGTTCCTCATAGTACCTACTTATAGAAAATTTGCATTTTCTTTATTATTATATAATATTTTATAACAGTAAGCTAGTTTACTCGCGTTAGTTACGGATCGATCGTAAATGATCAAAGTCTGTCTAAGAAAGCGATCGACGGTGCCGACAGTTGTGACGGTAGGTTGCCGGTCGTCCTTCCTACTCAGACTTTCAATACAAAAGTTGATGTTTTATCAAACACATGGTCAGCATATTTGTACTAAGGCTTTAATTGTGTGCGGAATGTGCCTTGCTATGTACATATACATACATATAGATAATATTAGGTTTATACTCGAATTAGTTGCAAAAAATATTTTTTTGTGAGAAATATTATGTAGGGATATAGCGTTCTTATAAGTAGTTTTACACGACGAAGTTAAAGGTATCGTGTTAAAGATTTGCAGTTTATCTTCCATTAGACGTAAAGTGTACATAATAGGGAATAGATGATAGTCGTAATGTCTTTTTATAAACGAGTTTTTTTTTTTTCTAGTAATTGTTTTATTTTTCTTAATGGAGAGTTACGAATTCTCGAATGTTGTACCTGCATTTAATTTTTTTTTTTTGTTTATCTTGACATACCTAATAAATAAAGTTAATAATGGTTAAGTTATCTGAAGTAACAGTAAGAAATGACAGCTTTATAATCGGTAGACACATCGAGATAATGGAACGCGAGCAACACTGCACTTAACTGTGACAAGGCACATTTCCACCACTGCCAAATGGAAAAATTAATAGATAAATTTTTATACATAGCAACTTGTATATATAAGTAAGCTTGGGATGATTAAGTCATTTTATTTTTCATATAGTCAGTTTACTTTTTATTACTTTTTCTTTGTAAAGTATCCGTATGTAAGGAATATCTGACCGTCGCCGATGGGACCAGTCGAGGGGTGAAAGATGTTTTTATTGATCGATCGCTGGTCGGATGACGGTCCGCTTAGACTTAGACCGTCCGTGGAGCGGCGGCTCCGCGCCTCGGCGGCGGTTGTTCGCGACGTTACAAAGAATGCATGGCGCAAAATAGATTCCGCCTATTAATAAAGTTGCACTTTGCAATCTTTGAAACGGCGTTAATATCGAAGGACTTGTACTTACCACCTCTGAGTTTCTTGGATACTACTAGTATGAAAAGAAAAGTTTCTGGGTTTTGTTCCTTTATTATTATAATCGTTAAGATAATCATTAAATATGGAAAATAAATAATAAGGTCGGATTAAAGCAGAGCTCGGAAACAGTTGGCTATTTGATTGTGATTTTTATACTTTTCGGTGTAATCGGGGGATTTTTTTGCTAAATTTGCGTATAGATACTGTGATTTTATGTACCTGTGTGGTACAGATGGGGTGTTTCGAAGGCTCTGTTTTGTTCGATCCTAAAAAAAAACGGATTTTTTTATTTTTTATTGATTTCCTAAAACCCCGTTTCTCCTGTCCAAAACCCTTTTTATTATAATTATTGAAATGCATTTTTTAAATATAGAATTAAATATACACTAAGATGTCTATCGAAAAAGCTAAGAAATTAAATCTTTCGCACACACACACACCTTCAAGAATTGTAAGCATTAGTAAAACACATCTGTACATTGTAGATTTTTTGTACTTTTTTTTTTAATTTTGGTCAATTCGTTTACCGATCACGCTTAGTGACAACATATTTTAATAGAACTTTCTAACGTTTAAACGCACAGTGCTACTTAAATACTGTGATATGTTTGAACAAGATCGGTATAGTACAACTAGAGATCCAACTTGATATCTGTGGTATGAAATATACGCGCGAGGAAAATTAAGGTTTTTTATGCTTGTGTGCTGGCGAACTCCGCTGCTATTTAACTTTAGTTGTCTTACAAGCATCGATCAATTGGCCTATGCTTGTGGTGGAGTCACGACGAAGGCTCTCCTGCCGCGGCACCACCGTTGCATCTATTTCTGCCGTAAAACAGCAAAGTGAGAAATGTTATATGAAATATTTAATTACTACAAAAGTACGCTCAAAATTATCCATCACTTATAGGTGCAAAGTCCATTTTCCACCATGGTCATCAAGTTAACCCATTACTGGGCATGGATCTCGTTTGAGAGATGGAAAGGTTTAGGCTACAGTACAAGCTATTACGCTGTATAGGTATATATAGTACGCTGGCCAAATGTGGATTGACGAACTTCACATGCTGTTGAGAACATTATGGAAAACTGAAGCATGCAAGTTTTCATCCTCAAAATCTTTTTCCTTTACTGTTAAAGCGAATGTTTTTTTTTTTAAATATAATAACTTAATAATTTATTAATAACTACAAAAAATAATTTCTAAAAGCTAGAAGTTCATGCCGGGATTTTCACCCGACCCACTGGAGCGAGAGGTCAAGATTTATAACCACTATCACTCATTTATATTTCGTATACAGGAGTGCAGTTTGATAGCAGTACGTTTGACGTTACGGCTTATGTTACAGTATCGCCCTAGCGGCACCACAGGCGCATCTATTCAGTGGAACAGCAGTACACGCACGGCAAATAAAAGACTGTTTTTTAGTAAGCAAAGATACGATTGTTTGGATACTCGTAGAGACTTATGTCGAGGGTTCATCTGCAACGGCACCACCGAAGCACGTATTTCTGCCGTTAAGCAGCGGTGTAAGAACTGCTGTGTTTCGGTTTGAAGAGTGTAGTTTTGGCAGAAGATACTGGACAGGAGGCATTACAACTTAGTCTCCGCAGTAGCAACGCATCCACATACAACCTCAGGTAGGACTTTTGTTCTATTTGAGGTAGGATGTGGATGCTCGTTTGCTGTTCTATTCAAATAAAAATAAAAAAATCTGACACACAAGTCGTGGGTATTTATTATTCCCATATAGGAAGTAGGAACAAGTTAAGCGATCTAACTATAATAAGTAAATACTTATACAAATACAAATGTATGACACCAATAGTTTATAGATTGCGAAGTGTGCAATACTTTGGAAGCATATTAATATAATTTACAAAACTTGCCCTATTAATAAACAATACCTAGTAGTCGTAACTAATAAACAGCGTTTAAATAACACGTCTTGAACATTTTGTCAAATCTAGTTTATTCTATGCATGCAACGGAACGTCAGCAGTAGCCAACAGCCGATGAAATTGAAATCTGTCAATAATTCAAAACAAAAGTGAAGTTGTCAGTAAGTGAAGTAGTGAAGTGCGTGCGAGTGCAGTGATGGCTTTTAGTTCTGTGATTTCATCTAAAATACCAATGGTGATAATTTTGGGTGCAACAGGAACGGGAAAGACCAAACTGAGTTTGGAATTAGCTCAAAGGTTTGCTACGGAGATCATCAGTGCAGATTCCATGCAGGTACTGTCTCATAACCTCAAAACTTTTATACTAAGAATATCTTTTGAACAAATGTATTTATAACGTTCAAACTTTCTATAACTAAAAAACAACGAAACTTTTAAAAACGGTTTTAATTACAAGCTAGTTTCTATTATACATACTAAGTATTTTAGTAAAAATAAAAACTAACTTATTACAAGATTCTCATTGGAAATTTCTTTAAACAATGTGATTTTAGCGGCTCCAATGGGTCATATAGCTTTGCCTAACACGAACCAATAGAAATGTTCCTATTTGTTTTGTTTTGCATATTTCACAGTGAAAGAATTACTCCACATTGCTCATTGCAGAAGTTGTAGATAAGTTAGCATATTGAAGGTAACATTAATAATAGTAGCTTGATGCTGGTAATTAAATACTTTTAGTAGTTATGATATTTAGCATCTAATTTATGCAAAATAAATTTATGCTAATGCCTTTAACTTTCTCTTGTTGAAAAATAGCAATAAGTATTAATTTGATGCTACAGATTTTCTGGTGACAATGATGTTTTTAGGTTATAAAAGTAACAATTATTGCAGCCATCAAAAGCAATCCAAGTGTTGTTTTTTTTATTGTGTAATAGGCTTACATTAGACTGCCATCTTGCCAGATGGAAAGTTAAGACCAGGCTTGCGTTCAATTTCTTATGGAGCAGAAGTTGAAATGATGGTTTGCATTCAGTGTGGAGTGTTATATTTCTATGTGTGTCTATGGAAATTATGATACAAGGAATCCTAATAAATAATATAAATTAATAATTATTCAATTAGGGACTGGTTCTAGCTTCTCAACATTTAAAATTAGAATGAGTTATTCATATACAGTCAGGGACAAATTCTCTTAATGGAAAAAAAATTGCATCTTGATCCATTCCAAATACCAATTATCAAGTAATTGTTTTTAACAATGATAGTAAGTCCATTTGTTAGTTAACCTCGCAAGTAAATATTGGTATGTACTGTTACATATGCGAGGGTAAGTTGACACAAAAATGATAAAGTCAGTTCTGTGCTTATATTCGGTCATGTTATTATCATCCCTTTAAAAGTAGTAATATCTAGTGATATCGCCAGTGGGCTATGAGGATGGGATATTCTTTAAAACAGTGAGAAACCGGCAGAACTGATAAACCGTTGGTCAAGGAACCTATGGAATCAGTTGTTGAGACTGCTAACAGCGATAATATGAACTGGTGGACATCATATCAAGTTCAACTTGCCAATATTGTTCAAATGTATGGTGGTATTTAAGTCTGACTGTATGCTTTTAAGCCATGATAATCCCGTTAAGCATTATTTGTGTGATAAGGTCACAGTGGCCTGTGAGTAGTCACTTAGTGGTTCAGATTTTTTATCTGGTCAAGGTTCTAATCTCAGCATGTAACTTATATTTTTTGATGCATATTAGATATTATTTATTGTTTGCTGTAACAGCACATTGTGAGGAAACTTGCATGTATTATTATAAATATCATTTGTTTAAAATTTTCTAAATTATGTGCGTATTATGAATTAATTATCTCTAGCTTTAACGTTGAATGTAAACATTGTGAGGAAACCTGGTTGCTGGAGAATTTTCCATAACGTTCTCAAAGGCATGTGACGTTCACCAATCCGCATGTGGCCAGCAAGGTTGGCTATGGCCTAAAATACTCATCACTAAGAGGAGACCTGTGCCGAGCAGTGTGATAATAATTGGTGGATGATAAGACATGCACGATAAAATATGTTCAGTAGCTTGTAACTTCAGTGGCCACTTAATGTTAATATCTATACTAATATATAAAGCTGAAGAGTTTGTTTGTTTGTTTGTTTGTTTGTTTGTTTGAACGCGCTAATCTC
>DWKW01002102.1:0-11491 GCA_018250115.1 Doberes anticus
ATTGTTACGTTCATATATGTACATGTTCTCAAAAATTTTATTTTCACTATCGGCCCGTGGTTACTAATCTCAACCCTTTTGAAAATTTCATTCTGAAATCTACCTAACGAATAAATAGAACAATAGGTTCAATATCCACAGGAAAAAATACGATTATCATGTACCTAAGTCGTTGGGAATCACAGAGTTGTTGACAGTACGCACGATCGCCACAGTCAGCTATCAGCTACATACGCAAATTGACCGCAAGTGATTCAGTATCGTGCATTCTTAGAACGATACCACCCCGGCAAGAGGATAAACTCCTTGTTTTGCGCGATATGTTTTGATCAGACCCGTAGGTGTCGAGAGGTTAAGGGAAAAGCGAAAGCGAATAGTCCTTCTTTTCATTTTATTCAAGCGGAATAGCTAACGAACGTGCAGGCCACCTGATGTTAAGTGGTCGCTGCAGCCCATGCACATCCACATCAAACCTCAAGTAGGACGGAAGTCCTATCCGAGGTTGTATGTGGACGCGTTGCTACTCCACAGGACTAAGTTAGAACGCCTCCTGTCCAGTGTCTTCTGTCTAACTACACCCTTCAAACCGAAACACAGCAGTTCTCCCACTGCCTCTTTACGGCAGAAATAGGTGATACAACCAATAAATTTTCTTTTGTTAAACAAGTATTGTCTATAATTTGTAGAGTTGAAATGCTATAGGATACGGCCATACTTTGATATCCGGCCAGATACCGGATAGTAGTGCAATATCCGGACGGATACCGGATAGCTGTTTTTTTTTTATTATTGACCTTTTGTAACTTGCAACTAGATAGTTTGAACATCACGTATTTATAATATACGAGTTAATTAGTCATTCTCCCGTATAGGGCAATATTTTACAAAAATCCATTGCCACAAAATTAGTTTCAAATTATTTTGTTTCTTGTATCTGTTGTCGGATCCACCTTCTCTGATAAGCTCTATTTGGGGACGAAATACGTATCGGTAATGGATCACGATCAACAAATACTAAAAACATAGGATCATCATCATGTGTGACGAGCAGATTTCTACGATCCCTCGGACGAGCTGTGGACTGCAAATTGGCAGAATTTTTCTGGGGTAGATTAGGCAGCAAACACTGAACAGGATGCTTCCGACTTATGGCTCAGGAGTAGCAACACATCCTCGTACGACCTCAGATATAACTTTGAGCATACTTGAGGTCGCCTCGTCCGACCATGGGCTGCAGTTACCACTAACATCAGATAACCTACACGCTCGTTTGCTACTCCGTCAGAATAAATAAAAAAGTAGAAGGACTAGACCAAATGCGCCACTGAAAAGTTCAATTTCAAATGTACTGCCACTTTATTTATTTTTACTGCACAATAACTATTAAATTACATGTCTAAGGTTTGTTAAACAACGGTTGCAGCAATGAAACGGTGAGGAAACGAGGCAATTTGGTGCATGCTTGTGCAATCTCCGTTATCTACGGTCTCTATGTTATCTTTATTACGAAGCCAAAAGTGGTGTAAGGTCCACAAAAAAAATCACATGCAGTTAAATCGTTTGACATAATGGACGTATGATCTGCGCACTGTTACGACGACACCTATGGCATATATAATCTTATCAGGACAGCCGATGTAATTACATTAATTCATACAATAATGATACCTAATATTCGGAAAAACGTCTTAAAGCTAATTGGATGTTTATAAACAAACCATAACTGTCGGACGAGATATGTATATAGATTGTTACTTTACTTACAAAACCGTTACAAAAATGTTACGCTATCAAGTTACTTAAAACAGAATGATTAAAATCAGACCTACGTAGTTGGTTTTACAATTTCTTTTCGATACTCGTATTTAGCAGCGCGGCAGCGGGGTACAAACTATATGATGCACTTAGATGTCTGTTCCTTTTTCTGTGCTTCCATGGCACTCACGCGAACCGTTACTTTGTTTTTTACTACAAGGTATTATTTTGAAAAGCCGAATCGTTCAATACTTAAGCCCAGAAGCACGGATGAGAGTACGTCAATAGCGTTACAAAAGCTATGAATCACAAGCGATAAGCCGATGGGCAACGCGAGCGGGCTCAGTGTGCGCCCTGACCTCTGACCGCCGGGTCGCTCGCACCTTGTGTAGGGAACTCGCCTCGACCCGGTCACCCCTCGGGCATCTTTCAACGGGCTCCAGCCGCGTCAACCATGGACATGATACCGATACCTCAGAGCTGGTTGCAGAATTTCGCGATGTTCGCAGGTTTGTTGACAGCCAAGCTAAGAACCCTGATAATTCGTTGTTGTTGATCACGTTTAATACTATGATAAAAATTATCATTTCTTCTTTTTTACACGAATTATTAATGAAAATTTTTAAACGTTTTGAAAATTTGACTTATTTTTATGTTGTTTTAAATTATTTCATTCAACGACATAGGTATCAGAAGTGTGTGACGATTAAAAGAGAAATATCAAATCAAATTTTTATCCTGGCCAATGTTTAACCTTCGACATCGGTTAAATACGAAGCTATTCTACACTGTTTCAGTGGTATCACCATACGAAGTTAGAGCGATGTACGTGGAGATTTCGAATACGTTATTAAATATGAAGGATCTGCCGAAACGGTCACTGTCTATGTCGAGTGATGTCGCATTAAAATATTAAGTTGTATACGAAACGTTTCCACGGATAATTATTACTGTTATCGTGTCTTTAACAATTAAGTAATTCCTAATAGTTTTGATGTGTTTAGATTTGTCTTCTTATCTTCCATTATCTGAAGCTGTTGTTTTGTAGATTTGTAATAAATCGATTTTAAATGCACTGTAGAATGTCATTTGAATGTCTATCGTATTATTGATTCAAAACAGTTTGGACTGTGAATAGGTATGTAAATTGTAATTACATTATGACAAATTCATATAACTGCAAACACTTTGGAAATGACTAATTTAAAATTTCCCACATAATTGAAATTCGTTTCCTTGAATTATATTCACGATTTACCCTATAATAATAAATGCATTTATCCCGATCAATTAAAAACTTTTTTGTTGATGATGAACCTACCTTAATATTCCACATTTACACTTTTTATTTAAATTTAAAAGCTTATAGAAATTACATTTAAATCGTATAAAAAGAAAAATGGATTTTAAGGTACTTTTTTATAAAACAAGTATTAGCGGGTTGAAAAAAAATTTCTCGTCTACAACCGACCATTGTTAATATTATACTATGATTGTAAAAGTTTTTATTTTTTATTCCCGTAGTAACAAACGAACATGCAAACTACTTGATGTAATTGATGCTATGATGTGCTCACGGAAGATGTACAACCGCGGTGGCGGCGGCAGGTGCAAAGATGTTAAACAAATATTGGACCGCCACATTTTACCCTTTTCGGGTAGGATGCAAATATTAAATTTAAACTTGGAATTGGGCACAGTCGTCCTCTTAGAGATTAGAGGCAATAGTGGCCACGCTGGCCAAATGCGGTTTGGCGTACTTAGTCATTTAACTACTCAGTATTGCACTTTTAACTCTACCTATTCATTTAGGTACGTACTTTATTATTTAACCGGCCCACCAGATTGGCGCTCCCATGAGGGTAGGGCTGTTGGAGAGTAAAAAAACCAACAAAAAGGAAGCAATAGTTATTTATGTTTATAATTATGCAATGTCATGTTTTGTCATTAGGCAGCGGCGGCGTGGGCGGAGTGGGCGGCGTGGGCGGCGTGGGCTCAGTGCCGGGCGGGCTCTACGGACAGAACGTGGTGATGGGC
The DNA here is from genome assembly GCA_018250115.1 of Doberes anticus. NCBI lineage: Eukaryota > Metazoa > Arthropoda > Insecta > Lepidoptera > Hesperiidae > Doberes > Doberes anticus. Next base: position 3,793 of record DWKW01002102.1, read on the forward strand.
TCCTGGTGTGCGCCGTACGACGCGCTGCAGCGACCGCCGGCTTATGGTAAATATTCCATTAAATATCCAAACGACACGATTACGTGTTCGATTCAATACTTAAACTTCTCTTTGTTCTGAGGTCATTTAATGCACACCCTTGAATTCAATGAGCCTTGTAATATCGATACCACCCGGTGTTCGACAAATGCATGCAACACCGCAAGATCTAAGTACCATCTGAGGTTTAGATATGGTGATGTGTAGGTATGTACAGTCGTTGCTACTAATCACTGAGACCTGATGTTTTAATAGAGACTGCCAGCCTCCTGTCGAAATCAGTACCACTATGCTGCTTTACGACAGTAATCTGCTAAATAGCTGCAGTAGATAGCTCAGACCCCTCCCGCACTAGCAGTTTTATAAAAATTGACGCAAAATCTAACGATCATACAGTACACCTGACGTTAAGTGGTCACTGCACCCGATGGAGTTCCACATCAAACCTCAACTATGATGGAAGTCTTATCTATGTCTCACTACTCCTGAGGACTAAGTTGAAATGCCTCCTGTCCATTGTCTTCTATCTAATCACACCCATCAAACCGAAACAAAGCAGTGTTCATACTGCTACTTTATATGAAAATTTTAAATAGCAGTGCTGCCGTCGCAGGCGAGCCTTCGACATAAGACTCTACCACCATCAATTGCGTTTATCTTTACTGTTGTGTTAACTTCTCAAATATTTTTATAGTCACTGTATTTTTCACTACTATTCAAATAAGGTTTTACATTATGTTACATTACGTTTAAAACCTTCGTTGTGCGAATGTCATTTGTAATTTTTGTTTTAATTCTTTATGTGAATCATATTTATTACGTGAATTGAATTGTGTCAAAAATGCCTTGTCATCGTTCATGTTCGTAGTTAGTCTGTTGTATATATTTGGCGCGTAGAATAAGTTTGATCGGGTTATTGTATTAGAATTACTAGTATAGATGCTCAAACATTTTAGATTAATCAACATTTTATTTATGTATTAAAAGAACAGAAACTTTAGGTATTAATTAATTAGATAATAATTTTAACCTACTTTAAATTGTTGGCATTTTATTATGTATCGTACCGTAATCTCCAATAATAAATAGTTCATCTTTATTCAAAAACTTTATGACCATTGGCTTATCTAAAATAATCTTATCTCACCAGCCGAATATTAAAATACTAGTCGTCGCGTATAATAGTAGTAGTTGTAGTATTAATTAAGAGCAATTTCCTTATCGAATTTGAAACTTATAAAAAAATATTGATATTAAATCTAGTGGTTCATATAGCCATTGAGTCCACGTCTCAAATAAACTTCAACTAAGGTTAAAAACTGTTAATATTTTGCTAATAAAAGCTGTCGGAATCAATTAATATAATAGTCAAGCGTTTATGTCTTTATCTCTTTATGTCTTTATGTCTTGCACATGAGATGGCATAATAGTTAAGAGACGATGCGTTCATAAAATACATGACAAAAAAGATACTTTGGTTTTCGGGTTAAATGAACTCAATTATCGTAAAAATTATACATTCGCCTAAATATGAGAACTTATTAAATGCGAATCTCAAGATAACGTATCAGATTTGGTATTTAAAAAGCATATTTAACATAACAACTAACACAATGCTACCTTACAGGACTCTTATACTATGAATCTTGTTATTTTAGGCAAATAATATTATAACTGTAACATTATCATACAACAAGAGATAAAGGACGTCGGTATATTTAGTTATATAAACATTATCACAATGATTTGAAATTACTCATGCGCATACTCTACAATCATAATACTGACAAATTATATTTTATATAGGATAATGCTACTCCTACTAACAAACTCACTATGAACTGACAAATCCGTGAGGTGTATATATTTCCATTGCAAAAGTGAGTAATAGCCTACTGGTTATGAATCGCTACCTCCAGTGTCGGTGTCCGGGGTTCATACTTAAAAATTTTCGAAAGTAATGTTTCGAATGCGCAAGTAGCATACGAAGTTAATTATCACTTAACAGTTAAACATTTACAAAAAATCGACATGTTTAAGAGTTTTCCATAATATTCGCAGTTGGCCAGCGTGGTGGTCTATGCAACACTCCCGTCCCTTATAGGATACCTGTGACCAGAAATGGGACAATAGTAGGATGATGATGATGATGATGATGATGATAAGAACATTAAAGAGAACTCTCGGGCGTGCTGGTTTCCTCACGTTTGCCTTCGCTGAAAGTGATAATAATTATCACTACTAAACTATTATCATTATTGAACTAATTATTAGTTTTAACCGGACATTTACAAAACAATTACGAAGTGCACGCTGAGATTTGAACCCGAAGCTATCGGTGTGGAATATATAAAACTACTAGGCTATGACTACTTAGACGTGATATTACACTTGGGAAATTTTTATCTTGCATTTTTAGTGTTAGATGAAGAATAAATAATTCATCAATGGAGGCGTTACGTGGCACATCAGTATACCTACACTAAGGATACAGATTGGTTACCCGCGCTTTTAAAATAAAATTGTTTGTTATATTCATTACAATAGTTCATTGGTAAAATATTTATCTCTTTAATAATACATTGCCAAAAGCCTCTAATGAAAAATAAAATCATATACAACGGGGATCTCCAGTGACACTCGTGTGGGAACAATGACGCAGGAATTATTAACGGGAAGAATCGTTGACGTCATTTACTTCGCAAAATACATATAACATGACAATGACGCACTACATGACTACTGACTTACGGCTTTATAAAATGTCGATAAAAGGCGATGTGTTTCGTGGCGGTAGTCTTATGTGGAAGGCTCGTCTACATCGGCGCCAACGTCGCACCTATTTCTGCCGTAAAGCAGCAGCGCCCTCATTGCGGTGTGGTGAGACATTCTAACATAGTACTCAAAAGTAGCAACAAATCCACGTACGAGCTCAGATTGGATTTCAGATCAATTTGAGATTGGATGTTTTTTTTATATTAACAGAATAGGAAACGAGCATGCAGGCCACCTGATGTTAAGTGGTCTCTGCAGCCCATGGATATACACACCTGAGGTTGTGTGTGGATGCGTTGCTACTCCTGAGGACTACGTTGGAATGCCTCTTGTCTAGTGTCGTCTGCCTAACACCCTTCAAACCGAAACACAGTAGTTCTCACACTGCTGCTAGGTAACAAACCACATAGGCAACCTGATGTTTAGTGGTAGCCCCTGGACATCTGCATCCAACCTCAAATAGGTTCGGAGTCCTATTGGAGTTCATACGCCGATGCGTTGGTACTGGTCAGGTTTAACTTGGAATGCCCGAACCGAAATACAGCAATGCTGCTTTACAGCAGAAAGAGGTGACGGTGGAGCCGGTGCAGACGAGAGTTTGTCAGAAGGCTCAATACCATAAGTTTATCGGTATATTGAAATTACAAGGTAATTACTTGTGGCAGCGCTTGTTCATGCGAATCCACGCCCGTATAGGTTTATATCCCACTTTATCATAGTCCCACTACTGGGCACGGGTCTCCTCTCACAGACGAGAGTGTTTAGGCCATAGTCCTCCACGCTGGCCAAGTGCGGGTTGGCGGACTTCATGCCTTTGAGAACATTACAGGCAGCACTTTTCAAGTTTCCTGATACATAATTTCGAAATATCAGGGATTCGTGCCCGGATTCGAACTACGACTCACCGGAACGGAACCGGAACCGGAGCGTAACCACAAGGCTATCGCTCACTTGATTTTAATACGCGCATCGGTACATAGGGTTTATATTAGAGATATTTTTTGAGACGCTTTCAGTCAGCGCCTATTCTCACAATATAGCAATTCGCAACAACGTTGCCTGTTTGAACATAAACATTATTGTGTTATATTGTTCAAACGCTTTAAACATGTTTCAGGCCAATAACAAAGCGAGCTAACCGTAATTCGCAGTAGGTGTTGCCACCGGAACCGACTTTACAGCCGAAGGTAGGAGTCGATACAAAAATAGAACCGTTTCCGTTGACGGTTGGTGCAAGTTATAGGCGGTAAGTGTTAGGGGAGCCTGATTGCGATAATGGTAAGTTTTGTGATGGTGGTGGAGTCTTATGTCGGCAGCTCACCTGCGGCGGCACCACCGCTGCACCTATTTCTGCCGTGAAGCAGCAGTGTGAGAACTGATGTGTTTCGGTTTGAAGGGTGTGGTTAGGCAGAGGACACCGGACAAGAGGCTAGATGTGGTTTGATGTGGATGTCCATGGGCTGCAGTGACCACTTAACATCGGGTGGCCTGCATGCTCGTTTGCTATTCTTTTAAGATAAAAAAAAGATACTTAACATCAGGTGGCCTGCATGCTCGTTTGCTATTTTCTACGATAAAAAAAAAAAAGTTAAGAGTCCCAGAACTTGCGCAAGTACAAAATAAATTAATCACTGAAAGCGTCGTTTCTTATAAGCATACATCGCTTTTTATAAAACATTTCAGTTACAATAAGTTAGAAACTCATTATTAACCTTTTCCTTATACCTTAAACAATAAAAACAATGGGTATAAACAATAATTATGTGCTTCATCAGATAAGGAATCATAACTAAAAATTAATAATTCTAAGAGCTAAAATTGTTTGATACGACATAATTCGAAATTTATCATTTAAATGTTTAAATTAAAAACAATGTATAAAAGCAGAAATAGCTTCTAACATTAACAAAAAAACTTACTTCTTAAAAACATTTCTTAAGTAAAAAGTAGCATTTTGTTTGAGAATCACGCATTCCATAGTAGGTACCCAGTAATAATTACGAAGAAAGACGTAGGACATAGACAGGAAGGAAAACTGTAGGTTACGCGTAAAGTGCATTCAGTAGAACACAAAAAGGTAAACCTGAGGGTATTTTAGATAGCAGACCGTTTATGTAAAACAAAACAAGCACAAATAGGTAACAGATGGGTTCACATAATGAAAAGTGCAATAGATCTACGCCCTTGACGGGCACGCGGTCCACCGCACACTTGGAGCACTTTCAAGATTCTTATCTTTCGCAAGTCTCATTTCAGCTCACAAAGCGTTCCCGACGCTCTATTTATGAACCGCTTGGCAAAGCGCGCGGTCCACACGAAAAGGTGCGAAGATTAAAGATGGTATCGGCTCCAAGTGCGTTTTGCTCGTCATACTCTTAACGCCTCGAAGACGCTATCTCCGTTTCGAATAAACTGTATTGTTAGCGATCCTCATATTTTAATATGATATAAAATATTATTATTCTGGCCGTCCTGAAGGCTGGTATAATATATTGCTTTGTATTTATTTATCCTATAGGTAAATATTTGACTATAGTTTCTTATTTATTGATTTTGCAATTCCCAACCCAACCTCTTTTGGCCACTTTGTAAACGTTGACTTTTGTAAACCAGGTACTGGACGTGTTCTTCATTACAGAACACCTCCCCTAAGCTAGCCCACTGACAATCCAATTTGTTGATTACGATAGTTCTGAAATTGTGCATTAGCGAAACTCCTATGCATATTGTTAATTTTATTAAGTTAATTCTCCATTTTCTTACCTATCAATTATTAGTATCTTTCCTAGTAACTTTTGATTAAAACAGTATTGTCCCTTGGGAGGTCATTTAAAATGGTTATAACGGATAACGTTGCGAACGGAAGACAGGTTTATTATACTTTAAAAATCGGACTGTGCCCCAATTAAATTAGGTAGATAGTTTACACTAGAGCGTTTCACGACAGAGAAATTACGTGCTCTACTAAAATGTCATCCGTAAAGTCTGCAGTTCACAGAAATATCAGAGCACTTTGTCGTTTCTCCCGAGGCTAAATCCTTTGTTTTCTAAAACCTCCCCGAGCTCCTTTAATACTTTGTAATGGCGCGCGGGACAAATTCTGTGGGCCTTGCTGTCTGACGGTGAGTGAGTCGAGACGAGATCTTACGCGTAGGAATTACAATGAGTTGACTTTTGTTAGGATTGTACTTTATAATATATCGTTACTTGTTTGAAAAGATAAATATCAAATGGTTATGCATCGTTACATTACGTTTATATTTATATTATATTTTACGGCATTTCCTTTAGTAATCTACCATTAAAGTTTTACTAACGTTAGGTATACCTGTAGCTTTAATGAATTAATTGAAGATAGCGCGTTATATGGGAAATGGTATGCAATGATAATTCGATTTCATTCATTTTTGATATTTAGTTATGGACAAATTAAAGACAGAAAATAGGTTTATGAAGATGTAGTTATTTTAATTTATGTAGGTATATTCGTTGTCCATAAATTTATAAAAAATATTTTCATAATCCAATATAATGAGAATTTTTCTGCAAATATTTGACTGGTACAATATTCATTAATTTATTGATAGTATAAATCTGAAGTGTAGGTGCACAGTTTGATTCACTTTACATTTTTTCATTTTGATTAACTTATTTTGAGGTTATTCTAGTAAGGATATCTTAAATAAACCCTTAAGATAAATCGTGATTTATCTTAAATAAATGAAGCCTGGTAAACTTGCTGGATAACAATAGAGTAGTATGTAGCCATAGATTTAAAGTTATAGAAGTACTTACTGAAGTAGTACATAGATACTGATTTTGATGAGAGATCTTGATGGTAGTAGAGACTTACTGCTTCATGTATTTCTACCATAACCCAGCAGTGCTCGCACTATTGTGTTTCGGTTTGAAGGGCCTAGTAAGGCAGACTATACTGGACAAGAGGAGTTCAAACTTTGTTCTCAAGAGTACTAATGTGTACATGTACAGCTTCAGACAGGAAGTCGATACAGACAGACAGGAGTCGCCCGGCGTGGGCGCTTAGCGCCAGTCGGCATGCATCATTTGCTAATACTTTAATATAAAAAATTAGAACAAAGATTCTGTAAACCTAAATCTATGACCCAATATTGGGTATAATAATATGAAAAGCAATAAAACAAACATTTAAGTCAATAATTTTATTGTTTATTCATAGGACAGTTTCTTACTGCGGATATCTGCTCATGTTTAATGGTTCTCCTGTAAGAAAAATACACAATAAATAACTTAGATATAATTAAAACAAATTATGAGGTATTATAATAGAACTTTGTTATCAACACGTCATTGTCCTGCAAGTGAATACAGATTCTAACTAAGAGTGGGTGGTTGATATGGCCTTTAGGATACTTTAAAGGTCATTCTTCTCATACTCGTACGTATTATAAGATTCATTTGTTCTGTTTTTATATTAAAGGAATAACAAACGAGCATACCTGTTGGTGAGTGGTCTCTACAGCCTATGGACATCTAAGTCCAACTTTAAATAGGTTCGTAGTCATATTTGAGGTCCTACATGGATGCGTTGCAAGTCCTGAGGACTAAGTTGGAATGTCTTATGTCCGTATTCTGATTAACTACAACTTTTAAAACAAAATACATCAGTGCTGACACTGCTGTTTTATGGTGCAGCGGTGGTGCCGCCGCAGTCTATCACCATTATTATCATCAAACTTCTAATGTAACTTCACTAATGTTTACTTACAACTATTTCAAACTAATTAAGCACACAACAGTACCTCGTTATAGTTACATTCGTACCTAGGCATAGTAAATTCCGCTAAACAGAATGTTGTTATGCTCCTTCAAGAAGAACACGAACGGATGATCGGCCTCGAATCGG
>DWKW01002103.1:0-11491 GCA_018250115.1 Doberes anticus
CAGGGTCGTTATCACTCACTATAATAGGCTGTCACTCGCTCAGGGCCAGATGCGGATTCGCGGACTTCACATGACTTTGAGAACATTATGGAGAACTCTCAGGCATGCAGGTTTCCTCAAAATGTTTTCCTTCACTTAATAATATGATATGCATATATGATGATTAATTCATAATACGCACATAATTTCGAAAATTTAGAATAAATAATATTTTCAGAAATAGAGGTGCATGCTGGGATTTGAACCTCGACCCAACTAAGCAGGGTCGTTATCACTCACTATACTAGGCTGTCACTCACTCAGTGCCAAATGTAATGTAGTGTAATCTTTACTGTATCTTATGTAAAATATTAGTGTCTGACTCCCATGCGATCTCTCGGTAACTATGAGTAGCAAAATTTGTCATAGGCACGTTCCTGCCTACTAGGTACGACACGCTGGCGCTGGAACTTACGGAATCTTTGTATTTACGTAAAAATGATACTCGGTACTCGAGATACTCTATAAAAAATGTTTCTAAATAAAGGATATTCCAAAAACTGTAATCAATAAAAATCTTTGACCTGACAGATAAATTCGGTCTCGCAGTTTGACCGACTCGCGTCCTTCGCATGACTCGTTTCCAGAAGGTTCTGCAATACTTAATAAAAACAAACCGATACTAATATTACATACTATTTTATGGATTTATTAGTGACCATCGCAGCATAAGTTCACATCTTAAGTATTACCGAGCCAACTGGTTGATTGGTATCCGAGATATCTTCATACAACTTTATATGTGCAGTCAGTAGAAAATGTTAAAATATAAAAAAACGGCCGATACGTGAATGAACTAATGACGGATAATTAAAAACCGTTACGATTACTCAGTAAGTAACATAAAGTACTTAACTAAACTAGGCATTAGACTTTCGTCTCGCTTCGCTCACTCTGCTCGCACTTGTAATTGAACTGTGTGGGTTCTATACTATTTTAACATTCTAGTCTAGCCAATCCAAGGTGAGGTACCTAAACGTTTTAACTCCATTTTCGAATTCTGGTGTATTACCTTTAATTTATATGTAAATATTTAGAATAAATATCAACTATTGCCAAATGTGTGGTTGTATTTTTGTAACTTTATTTAATAAAATTTCAATAAAACGAAAACCTTGAGCATATTCCTAAGTGCCATCAATAGCTTATCTAGTGAGGAGTGGAGTATAGGAGGAAAAAATAATATTTAAGTAACAAAGCTGTGACATATATTTGGACGCGAAAAAAATAAGCCTGTAATCTGTGTTTTGGTACAATGTTCTTCAATTTTTCGGAATGATATCACGATAGAATTAATACTGACAGCAAATAAATGTATTTTACACTTAGTATATATAATGTATCTTTATAATCGTCGAATACACTTTTCAAATATTCTTCACACGACCAATTTAAAGTCAAAAACACTTTTTGTCGAGGAGTATAATTTAAAATTGAATCAATATTCAATTCACAAAGTCTCATGTTAGTAGTGTGAGCACGTGTTGAAGCAAAAATGATTGTAACTAAATGGAATTTACTGGTTATCGGTTCCACCAGGTAACGTGATAGTGGTCGACATTAACCTAAAAATAAACGATTCGTTCTAACTGAACGATTACTGACTGCAGTAGTGTAGTAAAAATTTATATCTGCTATATTTGATAAATTCTGTGAAGTTAAGTGGTTAAGACGATCTAAGTGTATGGTGACAGACACCGTAAAACCATGTCTTAATTTTTGTGTACATTAAAAATAGGTACACACTCCGCAATAAAATGGTAATGGCTAAGGAATTAGGAGGGTATCTAAACACATATTCACATTTTTTCTTGGAAAATATCATTCTTATTGTTATGAGTATTTTAAGAATTCTATGTTCGATTAGATGACAGCGTACCTGGAAGTTTAATGGTAGATTTTTACTATTTATTTGCACAACGTAATAATGATTTAAGCTTACTTTTACAAATTTTACACTATATTCCTTGAAATACTGTAAGGATATTATTTAAAATTTTGTAAAGATAGATTTTCACGGTGAACTTTCTTATGGTGAATTGCGTAATATTAAATATCTTTAAAAATGCCTTTTTCAACTAAATACTAATATTTGCTTACATTTATCGAACTTGGCATGATTAAAGATCTCAATTATTTTTAACGTGAAATTTACAATGCAGCTCATTTGGTGTATCTAATTGTTCTTGGTTTCCACTATTATATTTTGGTAGTATTTTTCTTCTACTGTTTCCCAATTGACCATCGTTCGCACAAGTTCGCGATGCGAATTCATTGTGTGAATATACATAATATATGCGTATGCATACAGACCTACTCTATGCAAAAATTAAAATCGTGTTAATGATCACGAGAACTTAAATTAGGGCACTTGATAAAGATCGATGAACTTCAATTAGAACACCATTTGATCGTAAGTTCGTAGGATCAATGTGATGCGATGTTTGGGTGAGCGGTGACCATTTAGAATGGTATCGAAACTCAGAAAACTAGAATATTTCGTTAAAATTTATTTCTCAATAATACAAAACCTCATTTCTAATATTTTCATTTTAATTGATAACCTGTAGAGTAATATAATTGTTGGATCTGAAAAAAATATCTATCTGTATCTCTCTTTCTTTAAAAGTATTTCTTACTCAACCGTACTTATGTCATGGAAAACCTTTTCTCAAGCACTTATTCCGTTCCCCTTGAAGCAAACGCTTGGAACATCCTTTCCGTCTACTTCACTCAGAGCACTCTTCTTATTGCATCCATTATTCATATAATGCCTTCCTGTCTTCTCGCTTGATGATAACCGAGAACAATGAAATGGCCCTGCTCTACGGAACATTCCCCTTTTTTCGCAGATTAATGTAATGTAGGTACTTCGGTATCTTAATTATGGTGTGGACTAGATAATTCTTATCAGGTGATGAGTCTTATCAAATAATTGGCAATGGTGTACTATACGCCAACGGAGGTTAACCTCGATTTGCTGAAGCTTATTTTATAATAATCAAACCCTTTAAATTAAGAAAATTGAATATAATTTCAACTTCATTCTATTATATTACGAATTATGGCAAATAAAGAAAAATCGATATCATCCGACATTTTCCAAAATTTACTTCACGACCGTGCCATGCCGGTCTATCATACGAAGGGCCTGTGTTCGTGACTATGAATGTCCATGGCACCTACAAGTACTAAAAATTCACGTTCAATTTCCCCTTCATCCTCATCGTTCACTTTAAATTTATTCAATTACATTTCTCTATTTGGACCACGTTACACGTGAAACATTATCACATAACAGTTGTTCTTTACCCCAAGCGCTATTAGACATTCCACGTGAGAATAAAACTTACAGGCAGTTAGTTAGCCCAGTTATGCGGCTATGATAGAAGTATCGGAAGCCTTGCATTACAATTACGTTTGTAATTGCAATTAAGTTTTATGGGAAATACGTAATGTGCTTTCAGGAATTTGCCCCGAGCAATATGGATCGCTATGCCAATGGTGACAATAATCTACGTGATGGCCAACTTGGCCTACTTCGCCGTTGTCTCTAAGCTGGAAATGATGTCTAATCCCGCTGTAGCCGTTGTAAGTAAAATAATATTAGTGCGTCGTATAAGATAGCTAAATACTATTTATCATCAATTTTTTATTGTAGAAGGTATGTAACCATGTGCTTGCGTTAAAGATATTTTTGGACACATACAAGCAATGTTTTATTGTGTTTGTTCGTTTGTGTCATTGATTTTTTTTTGCCTATTACGAAAAACGGCTGATTAGATTTCAATTTTACTTCCATAGTTTAAATGCATATATGTTTAGACTGAAATAATGTGATAAGTTTGAACACGATCGGTACAGTAAAATCGGAGTCGCTTCGCTTGACCTCTCCGTAGTATGCGTCCTCATGTAAGCGGGAGGTCAATTAAAATTCAATTTTTTCACGTTGCGGGCGAGTCCAGTAATAATATGAGTTCGTGATATTACGGGTGCGTACTTTCAACTTCTTATATCTTGTTATCAGTGCATTTTATGTATTCTTTTAAAACATATTGCAAAGTAATATTTGGCTGTAATTTTTTTGTTAATTAATTTTACAGTTTTTTTTATATTAACAGAATAGCAAACGATACGTTCGTCATGTCACCTGATGTTAAGTCGTCTCTGCAGCCCATGGACATCCACATCTGAGGTTGTAGGTGGATGCGTTGCTACTCCTGAGGACTAAGTTGGAATGGCTCCTGTACGGTGTTTTTTTTTCTAACCGCACGCTTCAAACCGAAACACAACAGTTCTCATGCTGCTGCTTTACGGCAGAAATAGTGCCAGCGGTGGTGCCGCCGCAGGCGAGCCTTTGACTTAAGACTCTACCACCATCAACAAGTTATTCATCACCAAGTTATTAATGTTAAGAATGTTAATGATAAGATGTTTATACATACCTACTACATGTAGAATTTAAAATACTTGGCTACAAATTGAAGAAGTTTAGAAGGAAATTTTTAAGGAAAAAAGTTTTATGTAATCATGACTCTTTTTAAGCATATTATAACTTTTACTTCTAGGTCAATGTAGTTGTATTACGGTTTGTACGTTCGTCCGTCGTATCTACTACGTGCCTATAATAAAAGTACCTATACTACACTACACTATTCAGCAATGTACTTCACGTTAGTCCGTCTAGACAAATAATTCATAATTACTTAATTGCAGCGTAGGAAAATTACGAGAGAAATATGACTCGCCATTAATGCCAATGTACTCGTACTTTCCGACTTCTTGTTTCGTGTACAGGTTACTGTTAAGTTGGGTACTATTTTTAAATATAGTACTTAGTATAATTTCTTAGTTTTTCTTAAATAAAATTAGTCCATTTTATTTGGAGTCCGTTTTCGTGTTGCTTAGAATTTACGAGTATAATTAATTGTTTTCTAGCTTAAATCTACACGTGTTGATTCGAATTTACGGAATTCGTCTTCAAATAATTTTAATTATCATGTATGTTAATTCTATTATGTTAATTATTCCCGTACGGGCGTTCTGCCATTCGGAGGGACCTGGGTTCGATTCCCAGATTTGAATAATGAATTTAGATTTATGTACCTGGTCTAAGTATTTGTGTGCTTGTTTCTGTGTGTTTCCGTGGCACCCACGACTCAGGTTAAATCCTACTGTGTGGGGCTAAGAGTGTAAAACGTTTTTATTTATTTACTTTTAATCTTAACTATGCTATAACATCGCAGATCTTCGGCGACCGTCTCTTCGGCGGATGGAGTTGGGCGATTCCCGTGTTTGTGGCATTATCAACCTTCGGGGGCGTCAACGGCGTGCTATTCACGTCGGCAAGACTGTTCGCAACCGGGGCACAAGAGGGACATATGCCTGCGTTCTTTTCGTTGTTCCACGTAGAAAAGCAGACGCCAATACCCTCACTCATATTCACTGTAAGTATTTTATAGTGATACTAAGGTCAGTTGCACCAAGCAAACCAATGCCAAATCAGCGGTCAAGTCGCCCGCTTAGCTATTTACAGGTTGCGCCATTTTAGGAACAATGCTTAAAATGAAGTCACAAATAACAGTAACATTAATCGCTTATTTTTGGTTAGGTTAAGCGTCAAAAAGCTAATGTCACCTTTACCATATATGTAGTTATGCTAATGCCAACTTAGTAGTGAATACCTAAATATGACTAGGTACAATATTTCGAAGCTTTTTAGTATAATACATTTTGTTCTTTATATGTCTTTCTGTTAAATGACTATTAACTTTTGTATAAAAATCACAATACACAACCAATCACAAACAGCAGAATACTGATAGATATTGGCTAGTTTTACTTTACTTCACTCAATGGTTAATTATGGTGTTTAGTTATGAACAGAAACTAATCTTGTATTTTGTAATTTTCACACAAATTATTAGTTATCCTTTCTGCAGTCTCCATATTTTAAGCATGCCATTATTTCGCGAATTTCTGCAATTATTTTTAATGACAATTTGGTTAACTAACATAAAACGTGGCCGGATCAAAGTTGTGCCATAATAATGTTTATTACATGGCGCTATATAAATATCACAGCACAAAGTTTGGAAACCAAGGTTGGCAAATTTTATACGGTGCGGTACGGTACGGTACGGATTTCTTCCATCATTTATAGCTGCAGTTTAACTACACAATATTTCTTTTTCTCATTTCAGTGTTTATTCTCCCTTCTGATGTTGACGACGAGTAATGTTTTCAAGCTGATCAACTACTTCTCTCAGACCTTATGGCTATCGGTAGGGGTCTCCGTGGTTGGTATGCTCTGGCTTCGACGTGTTAGGCCGGACATACCGAGGCCTATAAAAGTAAACCTTGCTATACCTCTCCTTTTCCTTATTGCCATTGGTTGCTTGGTTATTATACCAGCAATAACCCAACCTATTGATACTGCCATTGGCGTCGCGATTCTTCTCTCCGGCATTCCTGTATATTATCTCTGTGTAAGATGGACAGGTAAACCTGCCAGCTACCACACTTTCTCTGGTTGTATACTCAGGTTCCTACAGAAGCTATGCTCATGTATTTATGTGGACTCTTCGGAGAAAATATCTAGCTAAATTATGGTTGATTGTGGAAAAATAGACATTGATTTACGCCGATATATCTGCTGTATTTAATGGACCAATATTTTACCGTGTATACAAGTTGAGAGTAGACGTATATATGTAGGTATTGAACGTTAATAGAACAAGTGTATTGTGTCACGTTTGAGGATATTATGTGTTTGAATATCTATTGCAGCTTGAACCTATATTAATGATGAAAAATGTTATATTGCTTTTATATGTATATATATATACATATCGCGTGAAGTATTAGTAACTATTGCACAGGAAAATGTTTGTATATTTTTTGTATGATATATAGATATAAGGCTTGAGTTTTACAAAATCCATTTAATAAAAAGACTACTTTATACACTTGAAAAAAAATTCATTTCATTTCATCATTACGTTTATATATCCGGACGAAGTATTGAAGTAGGAATTGTCAAGTCTGAAATATGAATTCAGTATCACTCCTTGTTTTCAATTAAGGTACTGCTATTTATTTTTACGTGTTGTTTAAGAACAAATTGGAAGAAAAACTTATTTTATAAAGAGATTAGCTGATATCGGTTAACGCCGTAACACAGAAATTATATTAATATGTTACATTGTTTAAATGTGAAACATTAAATTATTAAACATAAAATTTGTTAATAACTTAACTATAGCGCCACCTGTAGGACAATGACATAGCTATGAATCATCGTCTCGACAAAACAAATAAGTCCCTATATTGTAGTAATATGTACTCAATAAATGGTTCCGAAATCACGCGATCTCTTACAGGCGCGCCAACGATTATAACATTTAAAAAGATGTAAAAACTTATTACGAATGTATGGATGTGAGTTTCTATGATAATAGTACCTATAAATATTTCGTACTTAGGAAACTATACCTGCTAAGTTCATTATTAAGTTACACTCCAGCCTTAACTGCCATGGGATGCCAATATTTTTTTAGGAAAATTGTTAATTACTATTGACAGTACTGTACTAAGTATGTATATAGAAGTTAATAATCCTTACAAGGGAATTATTAAACAAAAACATGCTCTCTTTATTATAATTGTATTGTTAATGCTTAAGGTGTATCACTGCTTCATAAACGTTATGTCATGTTATAATTTTTTTAAAATTATTATTTCAAGACAGAATACTGCAATGAAGACTAAAGTAAAGTTTTTGTATTTTGTACAAATAATATCAACAATACAAAATTTTTATCGATTATGGTTTCAATGGCAAACAAAAATTACCACATTCCTTTTTTCCTCGTATTCGTATCCCATCAAATGAAACACAATGACTGATAAAGTATACCTACTAGGCTATATTATTTATTTTTTAAAGATATTTCATTAGTTGGTTATTATTATTGGTATCTATTATTGTAGGTACCCTTATACTTATATGATTATGAACCTATTTAATACATTATATTATACAACATTTGGTACAGGTATTTTATGCGCAAGAAAGGAACAATAGACACTAAAGTACCTACTATCTACAGATATTATATTAAGCTAATTTTCAATTAAACTTCTGTACCAAATAATATTTTATCGCCAATGATTTTATGAATATCTCCACATTTTGGTCAATATTAAACAGGCGGAGAACTTGTGCATGTTAAGCATATCGACAATATCGAAATCCACTATAGAAAATATCGTCCTCATCTAATTTAATAAATAAAAATCATAAAATAAGTAAAAGGCGTTTAGATGGGGGCGTATATTATTGTCAAAAATGTTTTACGTTTATGGCGTATATTTATGGCGAATTTTCCTTGAAAAAATATACATTATTGTAGAGTAACATGATTACTTAAGCGTCTTTACTTAAAAAACCAGAAAATAAAAATATTAACTTTCATTTCAGGGTTTGAATAAATATGACTCAGATTTTTTTGTCTCAATTGAATTTCTGTACGTTTTAAAAATTAATATTAATTTAATGATAATTTTGTCTTAATTCTCTTTATTAAATAAAAAAACCTTAACCATCAACGTTTTTTATAATACTATACGCTTATATATTATTACGCTTTTACTTGGCCGACCAACCACTTCCACGGCCACGACCATTCCCACGTGAGAAGGGCCAGGGCAAATGGACTGTAAGAATGTTGAAACTATAACATTTTTGTAACAGTCTTTTTCTGCAACATTTCTGTGATTGCATTGGATATTACTTGCTGTTATAGGAATACTGTAAATTTGCTAGTTTACCGTAAAAATAATTTAACTTTGTGACATCTACTACATGCTGTGAAATTTTGTTGATAATTTGTATGTAACTTGATGTGATTTCTTTGTGGTTGGCGACAATATTTCTTGTCCTAAAACGTTATTTATAGAAGCTTATTGTGTTGAATATTGTAATTTATTGGTAGCATTAATGTTCGTAACTCGAAAATGTTCATGTTATTATAAAAAGTTATAATATTATATTATAAATAAATTATTCTCGAAATAAATTTATGCATATAAAATTGTTTTATTATTTTGTTTAGGCCATCCGCCTGAAGATTAGTATTTGTTTAGGTATAACAATTAACAAGTGTCTGGCAGTAATTCCAATAGTACCTACATCGGGCAAGAAATACGTTGTACGACGTACCTAATGCCGACATATTTGTAGGTCGTGTTCATTTTTAGTGATCCCTAATTAGTACCATCAGTGGTCTCGTGAAAATGCTACAGATTATAAAACTCGTCCATGGTGCTCCTGGCAGGTGTATCTCTCTTCGATACGTATTGAAAAACATTTTGTCACTGTTTTTTATTATAAATGTCAAACACTGACATTCTATTTATCTTTTCAATATTGACGAAGTAGATCTCCGAAAAATATTATCCCAAAAGGATTAGTAATGCAATATCTTAAATTATTTGCATTAAAGAAATGCATTCAGTCAGTGAGGTTTTTTAAAATATTCACACCGAAATATGGCGCTAGATGGTTTCCAGATAAAACATTTCTCGATCAGTTCAGTGGCGTAGTTATGTATCCTACAGAGTCTATAGAGAAATATTATAAAGTTATATACAACTCTAAATTGCAACCGGTAGAGCGAAAAATAAGGAATATGTGGATCAACTTTGGCCCCCAGCATCCTGCCGCTCATGGTGTCTTACGACTTATATTGCAATTAGATGGTGAAACTGTTATACGAGCTGATCCTCATATTGGATTCCTTCATAGAGCAACCGAGAAACTAATGGAAAATAAACATTACAATCAAAGCCTACCTTTTATGGATCGTCTTGATTACGTATCGACGCTAGCAAACGAACAAGGTTTTGTTATAGCTGTGGAGAAACTACTTAATATTGAGGTGCCACCTAGAGCTAAAGCTATTCGCGTGCTCTGTAGTGAACTAAGCCGAATCGCAAATCATCTTTTAAATATTTCGGGCACTATTCTTGATGCTGGTGGAATAACTCCTTTTTTTTGGATGTGTGAAGAACGGGAAAAGATTTATGAGTTGTTCGAAAGACTTAGTGGAGCTCGAGTTCACTGTGCTTATTTAAAACCAGGTGGTGTAACGCAGGACATTCCTATAGGATTCCTTGACGATGTACATGAGCTATGCATGAAAATGGGAGAGCGGTGTGATGAAACAGAGGACGTATGTACTGGAAATCGGTTGTATTACGCAAGGACTGCAGGAATAGGTGCAATAAGTGCACATGAAGCTATTAATTTAAGTTTTTCTGGACCTATGTTACGATGCACTGGTGTTAAATGGGATCTACGTATTGCACATCCATATGATGGTTACGATTTATACGATTTCGATGTTCCAGTCGGCACTTTTGGAGACAGTTATGATCGTCACCTTTTGCGCTTGGAGGAGCTTCGCCAATCCTTGAGAATCATTAACCAGGTAATAGATACGATGCCAGAAGGTGAGGTCAGGACAGATGATTCAAAAATATCATTGCCTTCAAGAATCGAAATGAAAACATCAATGGAAGCTTTAATTCACCACTTTAAGTTATGCACAGAAGGTTATGTGGTTCCACCTGGAACAACTTACACGGCAGTTGAAGCCCCGAAGGGTGAATTAGGCATTTACATGGTGGCTGATGGAACTTCGAAGCCGTATAGAGTTTATTTACGACCCTGCTCCTATACTCATTTGGCTGGAATAGCGATAATGGGAAAGCAACTCATGTTATCCGATATTGCCGTCCTGATAGCTACTATTGATATAGTTTTTGGTGATATTGATCGTTAAATGTTGTCATAAAAAAGTCACATAATATATACTTACCTTCTTATATCTTTTAGTCGTAACTAAAGAACCAAATTTTTACTTAACCATTTGGTAGGTAACTCATAAATTCAAAATATGTTTCATACATGCTTAAAGTAACCCTAATGTATAGTTTTTTATTCGGATTGGTTGATAACTTGGTAAAAGTTCGAAATTAACTTGCTAGATGATAGGCATCCTCTCAGACAAAAACAGATGTGATATTCATGAGTCTATTAAATACCTAATTCGAAAATTATTGTATGCAATCAAACTGTACATGCATATACTTTTCATACTCCAAGCGACTATGGGCAGGGTGTGCGATGACAGCGGCAGCGGCAACTAGCGGTTAATTTAATATTACGGCGGATTTTGAAATGTCAAATGGTTGGCTGTCATTACAAAGAGTAAGTAAACAAACAAATAAATTCAATGAAACATAGTAAATTACTAAGGTTCTATTCGATCATGTAAATCTATAGTGTCGATAATAATGTTGATCTTTTGTTTCCCTTCTAAAATGCCACAATCAGTAAATTTCAGGTAGTACACACGGACTTTCTCATGGTTGACTTCACGGGAAA
>DWKW01002104.1:0-11490 GCA_018250115.1 Doberes anticus
TATTATTTACATGTCTATATTGTTCTCAAGTAAGCGACATTTGTCTTTTTTGAGAAATAAAGTCTTTAAACATTAGTCCTCAAAAGAAGCAACGCTATTTGTACGATCTTAAAATCATCCTCTCTAAAAAGGACATCGTCTCTATAGACATATATAGTTTATACGACAATAGCCACTTCATATCAGCTGGCCTGCATACCGATTTGCTACTCCATTAACAAAAAAAGCTCTTTTGTATTCTCCACCATTAACCACGCTACAGAATATAATGTCAATTCCCCTCAGAATATGCCATCGCTCAAATATAATAGCGATCTCTGGAAAATTTTAAATTCCGCGTGAAATTGTAAAAGCTCAACATATAAATGAAGCTTGAACTTGAATAGTAAAAAATATGAAACTTTTCACGCATTTTCTGTTTTCATTACCTGATTTCCCAAGGGCGGGCAGCATTGTAAACGAGGGTTTAACTGGCCAGTATCCGATGACCTAAGTTTCCTTCTAAAACTCATAGTAATACGGATCAAGCTAATTTTCAACGAGCAAAGATTCATCCGAGGTCTAAAACGAAACTTTGTGATGTAATTTCAACAACTCGGCGAACCAACTCAATTCAAATGACTGATTTCGTCTGATGACTTAATTATTTCTGTTGACTAAAACTTGATCACGTTATTATGAAAACAAGAATGGTTATTAACTGACTACTTAACGGTAACGTACTGGGCAACTTGGTGTTATTGGAAATAAAATCTTCAAAAGATCCTCGACATCGCATCGTCTTGTTGCTCCTCATACCTCATATAATCCGCACGTAAGATTTCAACCACTTATTTATAATAAATACGACTGACACGACACGATGCAGTCGTCGTGTTGGTCAACAGATGTCTCTATCATACACCATAGCACGGAACCGAAGTAGTACACCTACTGAGTGTCACGGGTTCCTAAAACCTTCCTTCCTTCAAAGGCCTCTGATCCACACAAACATTCACAAAACTTTTACACCTGTATCAGCGGGTGCGCCAATTTCAACTGAATTACTTCCAGTTAAGGATAAAAGTGACGTATACAGATTTAGATGTCAACCCCGCCTAAAAGAGCCCTCAGCTCCGGTCGGATAAGCGTAGATCCTGGGTACTTTGGGGCAGCGGGCTAATAAAGCGGTTGCGTCTGACGCGTGTGGTTTATTCATGAGCGCCGCCTCAATGTGTAAACGTTACGAGGACAATTCCGATTGGATAATTCGCTCTTTACGTGCGACTGTATTTTTTCTTTCGTAGACGTAATTTATGTTTCAACGTCTTTTTTCCTAACCTAGATTTTTTCCTAGATTGTAAACAAAAAGTCTGAATGTATGTGAGTACATTTGTTCCTCGATTTCGCAGAAGCTGAAAGACTTTTTTAAAATTACCGTATTAAATTGTCGTGTACGGCTATTTTAAAGTGAAATAGGTATATTTCAGCAAGCAATAAATTACAAAATTTTATCAGCAACCCATTATCGACCCACTACTGGGCATGGGGCTACTCTCAGAGGTGAGAGAGTTTAGGCCTCTGTCCACGCTGGCCAAGTGTGGATTGACGGACTTCACGAGCTTTGGAACGTTATGGAGAACTATCAGGCATTCAGGTTTCCTCACGATATTTTCCTTCACAGTTAAAGCGAGTGATAATTAATTCATAATAGGCACATAATTTCGAAATTTTTTAAGTAGACAACATTTCAACAAATAGAGGTGCGTGCCGGGATTTGAAAATAGTGTCATAAATATCCTCGCATCTTTAGTAAGTCTTTCGATATGTCTGAAGGTCTGTACATCCTAAAGAGTAGTCTCTACATCAGTCACCAAAATTATTCTAAACTTCTATCGTACTCTACTCGTATAGTTTATCGCTAGATTTGTCATCATCATAAATCCATTACTGTACTTCCAGGCACGGTTGTCTTGTCAGAAATGAGAAGCGTTTAGGGCGTAGTCCACAAACTCGGCAAAGTGCGGGTTAGTGGATTTCACATGATTTGGAGGAACATGACAGATGATAGATCTTGACAGATTGGAGGTAACGAAGTATATGGTCAAACGCTTTCCTGCGGTGGCACCATGACTTCACCAATTTCTGCGTAAAGCAGCAGACTGAAAACTGCTTTGTTTAGGTTTGAGGGGTTTGTTTAACAGAAGGGACAACCTCTTGTCCAGTGTCTTCTGTTTCCAACTTAGTCCTCACGAGTAGAAGTTGTAGTCCATTCTAGTTAAGGTTTGATATGGATGTCTATAGGCTGGAGTCACCAATTAACGTCGGGTAGCCCGCATGCTCGGTTGCTATTCTATTAATATAAGAATATAGATTTTTGGACGCGTAAATTATAGAAATAAAGTTAATTGTCAAATGGTTAATACCGTTAGTTAAAAGCCTGTCCAAAAAGGATGCCCGTAAAAACATAGTAACTAGCAAAGAGTATAAAATAAATTCACTATCACTCGCTTTAAAGATGTAAGAAAACATCGTCAAGAAGTAATGCCTCAAAATCATATCACTCCTAAATTTTCCAACTTCAACTACGGCATAAACGCTTCTAATTACAAAGAAGACACTCGTACCTAGAAGTACGAATACGAATCGTAGAAATACGAAGTATTTATGATGAACGTTGAAGTATTTATGTACACAGACATCCAAATCATTGCGCTACCACGTCTGGGACGTGAGTTATACCAAATGGAAAGGCACGAGAGCGTCGGTTATGGTTTATCGACATAATGTCGTTTCTCGTCCTATCATAGCCTGCAACAAAAGGACGTCACTAAGACTAAGTGAGTCAGAGAGAGAGTTTCTAACGACATACCCCTTTTTGTTACGCTATTAGTCTAGTTCTCGTATGTATGTTTTGATGGGATTTTAAGGACGTTTAAATTTTAAACGTTTTTATTTTTTATCAACGGAATAGCAAGCGTGCATGCAGGTCACCTGATGAAACGGAAATCAACTACCAACCTCAATAGGACTGCAGACTTGTCTGATTTCGTACGTGGATATGTTGCTCTTGACTTCTCAGGACTAAATTGGAGTCTAGTCCAAGGTATTCTGACTGACCAGCCCTTCAAACCAAAATACAGCAGTGGTCACACTGCAAAAACAGATTTTTTTTGCGCTGATGGTTCCACCACAAACGAGCATTCTACCTCAGACTCTACTACTATAGTAAACTTATTACGATTTTAACTATTGAAATAATTAATTATTTATCACTTGCATCGGTAGAAGTAATCCATCCACGTTAACTGTACGCCACTGAATTGTGGCTATGGGCTTTTTAATTAAAACTATTATATTAACTGTTTACTCCAATTATTATGGAGAATTTGTTAACTATTACTCAAAGACCTCAAGATTATCAATAAATATAGTACTAAAATGCAACTGTATATATACATATATTCAGTACAGTGGCCGCCAAGAGCCAAGGGACGCGATTCACAAAGCACACGCTCGACATTCTATTGTTCACGGATTTAATGGGCGACGTCCAACCAATCACTGATTGACAATCAGTCGTATGGTACTTCGCTTGTCCCCCTTTGACTTTGTTCAATTAAGCGTTTAACTCGTATCTGTAGAACTGAATAGCTTTTGATAATGTTGATACAAACGCGTTTATTAATATTATACGTCTGGATGCAAGAGAATTCGAAAGCCAGGTCCGTACGAAGATAATTTTATTATATGTATGCTGTAGAAGCTCTCACTGTGTTGTCTCATTGCAATACGCGGTTGTTACTAAACCTGTTCAGTATTTTAGACTAATTTCCTTCCACAAGATAGGGTCTCAATTTAATGTTTCATGTGTTCCATGAATTCCACAATTCAACAAGAGCATTAGAGGCAGCTAGCCAGAATGGCTCCATATGGCGCTTCAAGACCGGTTTGTATGGAAATAGCTACAGCGTACACAGCTAGTTACGGCACTAATGACACTTATTGTATGTAGTTAAATTAATTAATATATTGCATTTAATCATATAAAAATTAATGTACATTTTTACGGTGATGGAACCTCGTGGCTGAGCGGGGACGACACCGCCTATTTCTGTAAATCAGCAGCAGTTAAGTTCCAAGACGGCGTATTTGACAATAACGTTTTTTATGTGTTTCATGAAATTAATATTATGTATGAAATTTTGAATCAGAGTATTAATTAATTTTTACAGAAATGTACAGTTACAAGGTATTTAAAACGACGTGTCGTCAAAAAATGCCGTCAAATTTCGTAATATCCGCTGTATACGTACTATGTATTTATACATATATATACATATATATAATTATACATATTTATGTATTTACATATATAAAGATAATATAAGGATCATCTGAAAAAATATCATTTTTTTTATTCAATAGTTCAGGTAGCAATCCTTGTAGGATCTCATACTGTTTACCTAAAAGCTACATTGAATAGACTAACAAGTACTTAGGATTTCATTTGGTTAAACCATAACACAAAAGTTCAGCTGAATTGAACTATGTAGAGGATTGTACTTCCCGTAAATTATTCCTAATTTCCCTCTCGAAGTAAATCCACTTATCTATAGAATTCTATAACCGAATCACCTCGAACTTTATTTTCCGCGCCACCTAATATAATCAGTAAGATCTGCCGACGCTTCGACAGCCATATTTTATTACGAAAGTGTCTTGCGGTTGAGTTAGGAGAGAATTTTATATTTTTTTTAACAATGCTTATAAAACAAGTTTTTTTTATGTAAATAGGACAGCAAATAAGTAGGCAGGCCACCAGATGTGAAGTGGTTACTGCGGCCGATGGTTATCCACATCAAACCTCAACTAGGGCGAAAGTCCTATCTGAGGTCGTATGTGCATGCGTTGCTACTCATGAAGGCTATGTTGGAATGCCGCTTGTCTCTTATAATCGAAACACAGCAGTTCTCACACCACTATTTTACGGTAGAAATAGGTGAAGCGGTGGTGCCGCCGCAGGCGAGCTTTCGGCAAAAGACTCTACCATCATCGAAATTTGATAAATATTATGAAATAATGCATTCAAACCCACGCGAGGGTAAATAAAACATTGTTTTCACAAATTAGCAAAATAATCTGCCTATTCGCATAGCTTGTATTAATAATTTATCATTTGAGTCTTACGAGGAATGCTCGTCTGCGGCGGCACCAAACCGTTAAGCAACAATCGCTCTAATCAATCGTAATCGTAAGATCTAAGAGAATACTCTGCTTATAATTATGCTCCTTCAGATGAAAAGTTATTACCCGAAGTAGATAATTCACGACGGTTAATCATATTCTTTAACAAATGATTACTTAAGTTCGTTGGTGGTAGAGTTTTATGTCGAAGGTTCATCTGCGGCGGCACTACCTCTGTACCTATTTCTGCCTTAAAGCAGCAGTGTTATAACTGCTATGTTTCGGTTTTAAGGGTAACATGGGAAATATTTCAACTTAGTCCTCAGAAGTAGCAACGCATCTACGTACGCCCACAAAAAGGACTACAATCTTACATGACGTTGGCTTTGGATGTCCATGGGCTGCAGTAACCACTCAACATCAGGTGATCTGCATACTCTTATGCTCTGCCGTTAATACAAATATAGACTGCACTGTACATATGCACTGAAAGAAAATAATGATGATATGAATATCAAGTAAGACATATTTTCTCGTATATATTTTCTTATTTAATTCGTTCAGAGAAATAAAGAATCAAATGCTACAGATGTCAGAGCTCGTAAAAGCAAAATATTCATCGTAGGTACGTGAATCTTTAAGGCGGCATGGCATAAAAGAGAATATGTGATTACATGAATACGAACAGACAGGGTGCATTCATTTTGTGAGAGTTAAATTGTAAATTGGCTGTGCTATTAAAAAGCTTCGTCTTTCTGAACCGTAAATTCTGATTTCTGTTCATTTGTAGCTGTATCTATTTGTAACCCAAAGCAAATGAGGTCCGCATCAGCTGTTAAGAAGATTACTGATCTGGATACAATTACGAATATATTACGTTGAATTTGTCGGTTTCGGTTATGGCTACGAATACGAAATAATATCGGATTATATAGGATTCGGATATCCTATAGTTTTTGAATAATTTCTGTTATGGAAATCAAATCTTTAAACAATTGTCAAAAGAAAATTAATACAATGTACAAAGTGATTTTTTTTTTCTGTGTTTTTATTTAGTATTATGGTCGCAATATTTTAAAACTGTAGTCTATGTATTTGTTTAGATAGCGGTTTCGGATATTTTTATGTCAGTTATTCTAGAAACTGGTCTAATTTGCAGCGTCAAGCTTATTTTAGTTAAGCTCTAGACTTGTGCAAATATTTAGAGACTACATTATGAATATAACTTTATCGTTAAAAATGAAAGGACAGAGCGGTTCTTCTTCATCGACTGTCCTCTGAAGATAATGTCACAAGACAATATTCTATTTTATTTTATTTATAGTTCTAACGTAGGGAAGCCGCTTCAAACAGATTCAACTCTCGAAAGACCAACATGTTGTTATGGAGCAATTTTCTACTCGAGGGAACATTTTCATCACATCCTAAGAAGCTTATCTTCGGTAACAGCGCTCTATAAAAGTCTTCAGGGATCACCGATTCCTTACTTGATTAGACCGGTTGATGGCTTTTAGAATACTCAACTCGATCGAACCGAGAATAAAAATCAGTGTAACTTTCTTCAATACCTCTACGGATCTACGTACGCAAATTAGTACTTTGATCTTATTTAAGGTTGGATTTGGATGTCCATGGGTTGGAGTCACAAATTAACATCAGGTAGACTGTACGTTATTTGCCATTATTTTAATACATTTCACAAATGGTGATAGAGTCTTAAGTCGAAGACTCGCCTGCGGCGGCACCACCGCAGCACAACCTATTCAACTACAAAGTAGCAGTGTGAGAACTGCTGTGTTTCGGTTTGAAGGGTGTGGTTAGGCAAAAGATACCGGACAAGAGGCCTTCCAACTTAGTCCTTATGAGTAGCAACGCATCCAACCTCACACGATCTCTGATAGGACTTTCGTCCTAGTTGAGGTTTGATATGAATGCAGTAAACACTTAATATCAGACGGCCTGCATGCTCGGTTGCTATTCGATTAACATAAAATAATAAAAAATAGGTTTTTCGGGGCAAATTGGTAACTTTAACTTAAAATACGAATTATTGCATGACAAGTGGCAAAAACTTTCAATATGGATGAAAAACAGTTAACGAAAGTATATTACTTGGATGGGACGTTCAATACAAGTCCAAAGTTGCTTTTCAATACGTTTAAATACAACCTAAGAAAGATTTCAGTCCTATTTAAGTTTGAAATTTAAATCTCCATGGGCTGGAGTGACCATTTAACATCAGGTGGTTTGTAATAGCCTTGCTACTCCTATAATATAACAAGAATGTTGATAATTGATAGCAGCTATATAGTATACAATTTATTACTTAAAATTTGTATAATAGTAGGTATATGACGGTATGACCTAGTCAGTGAATGAGAGATAGATACCCTAGAAGCCTCCGCGTCAGGTGGATCGGGGTTCAAATCCCGGCAAGCAACTCGAATATTTCGAAATTATCATTTATATTCATATTACTATGTACTATGTATTATGTACTATGGTATGAATCTTTCTCATCTGTGAGAAGTGCCCAGTAGTAGGTAATAATGGGTTAATTGATCATATGATGGTAAAAATATTATTACAGATCTATACATTATTATTTATTTATATAAATATGTATTTGTCTAGTGCGTGACCTGGAAGAGATCTATTTTGTAGATGTTATCAAATGTGTGCAATGAACGCGTATTCCTATTTAAGAAACTACCAGGAATTTTCTTTGCTTTTTGTATTATTATTTATCTTCTAACACCTTAAGAAGCCAATTCCATTATTGTTACTTATCGTTGTAATCTACTTCGCTTAATGTAACTAGCTAAAACTTTTACGAGATACTTTTTCCTGCTTCTCATGAAAATACAATTATCCGTCAATAAATTAAGCGAACGAGGCACAGGATTTTGGTTCAATCTCCGTGATTAAAAATTGGCGGCCATGAGAACAGATGAGACCATTCGAGTACCAAATGGAAACGAGAGGGAAAGGTCCTCATGTGTATTAAAACGGCTCGGTGATGAATACTCTCCAGATGATTGTGAAATGCTTGGAATAAATATTTTGTTAATTTATTTTCAAGCCTGCTATAATGACAGAATTACGTTATCTTTGCATTATAAAGTGCACTTGTCTGCAATTCCCGTAGAAATACAGTATTAATAGTTTCACTTACAACTCTACCTTTTTGAACTTATAATAATAATTGAGCTACTAGAAATTGGTAGAAGAGTCTTATGTTAAGCTTGCTTTACAAGCAGTAATGTGAGCACTGTTTTATTTCGAATTGAAGGGTGTGGTTAGTCTTAATCCACTGTACAGGAGGCATTCCAATTTAGTCCTCAAGAGTAGCAATGCATCCACGTGCTACCTCTGATAGGACTTCGGATCTATTGCAGGTTAGATGTAAATGTTCATGGCCTACAGTGACCACTTAATAGATTGCCTACATGTTCATTTGCTATTGCGTTAATATTAAAAAAAGGCATTATTATATGCAAATCAGTTCATAGCCTGAGACGAATAAAGTTTTTTATTAAAAGGCACACGTCACCACCATATATATTTATATGTATTCCTCCGTTTTCATAACAGACATAATAATATAGATTTATTTTTATCTGGAAATATTGTCTTAGTCCCATTCTTATATTCTAATAGAACCTTAAATTATTTACTACCCCCATTAAATGTTATGTTATTATCTGTGGGTAAGGAACATTGTATATGCAAAACTAAAGGCCTCCCAACCAGAATTTATGCTAAACACGGCACATTCCGATATTTGCTTTGCAGTTTCCAACATATACGAGTACGTATTCATGGTTTAGGATCATTAAACACACAAACATTACCCCGAATATGAATTTTGTTATTATAGTGGTGCTCGGCAGATGAACAGGTAGATGCGTAAATAATTACCATGATTTATTCAAATATTATATTTAGTGTGGTGGCATTTTAGGGACATTATATAATATATCTATTTGACGTCCCGTATGGCGCCTTGGTTAACGTGCGGTCTGACATTTGGAGGGTTCTGGGCTCGATTCCCAGCGGGGCAGAAATTCGAATGATGATATAGATTTCTCTACCTGGTCTGGGTGTTTGTGTGCTTGTTTCTGTGTGTGTCCATGGCACCCACGACACAGGTTAAATCCTACAGTGAGGCTATGAGTGTAAAATGTTTTTTATTATTTATTTACGTAATGTTGTGAGTGATAAAATTAATACAAAAGAGGACCACCGAGAATCTAATTAGCAGTATAAATAAATAAAACCGTGAATTAATTAAGTACCCTCGGTTTACTGCTTCCGAATGAATGTATGTACTATTTTAATAAAATACAATAAGACAAGACAAACAAAACACAATAAAATGAGCTATGTCAAATGTACCTACATTTACGCTTATGTCTCAAAACAGTATTAGTACACAAAATACGAGCACACACACACAGAATCACATAAAATATTATATTCATCGAACAGGCCAAAGTACGGCTAATACCTTTTACATAGTGGCGGTGACCGGTCAAAGGGTCTCATCGGTCCCCGTCAATTTCCATCTGATAATAACTCTTAAGTCCATCAAAGTGACTGAAAAAACCTACATTTAAAAGGGAAAGAGGGCGAATCAAAGGCCTTTTAGGCTTATTACACGGATGAGGGGTCGGGGGTAAAAAATACCCCTTGTCCGTGAGGAGAAAATAGCCGCAAATATACCGGAAGATAATTGTAAGTGCCGCGTTGTCTCGGCGGAGGGTGGTATTATGAAAGAAGCCGTGGAACATCATTAGCATTTTTAAAGGAAGCTTGCTCGGTGGGTTCCTGAGAATAAAAGGCAGTGCGAATTTTTGCAAATGAAAAAATTCTCGTTATTCGCGTTATAACAACAGTGGAAAGTAATTATTCATCCAATCAAAGTAAACATAATTCCAGTAATTACTCATTGAAAGTTATCGATCAGTACTCAATCGCCTGATTGCGACCGAATGTGATGTAACAAGATGTACACCATGTTGTAATTTAAAGTGTTCGGAACGAGTACAACAGAACAACAATATTTAACAACAGAATTCGGTTTAATTTTGGTTTATAACAGTCTCTCTTTGTAAATAGCGCTAGGACACTATATGAGTTATTTAAAGCGATAAGTGAGTATTTGATGGTGGTAGAGTCTTGAGTCGAAGGCTCGCCTGCGGCGGCACCACCAGTGCACCTATTACTGCCGAAAAGCAGCAGTGCGAGAACAGCAGTATTTCAGTATGAAGGGTGTAGGTAGGCAGACGACACGTACACGCATTCGAACGCAGTCCTCAGGAGTAGCGACGCATCCACACACAACCTCAGGTGTGGATGTCTATGGGCTGCAGAGACCACTTAACATCAGGTGGCTTGCATATTCGTTTGCTATTCTGCTAATATAAAAAAAATAAAAAATGGTCGACTTCGCAAATTTTATTTAGATCCTCTTGGTGCCTCTTCTAAATGTGACTCGTATGGCGCCGTGGTCAATATGCGGTCTGCTGTTCGAAGGGTCCTGGGTTCGATACCCGGGGTAGAAATATTTACGATGAATTTAGATTTCTGTACCAGAAACAAACACTCAAACACAGCCACGACACAGGTTGAATCCTACTGTGGGGCTATGAGTGTGAAAATGTATTTATTATTTATATGTGAAGACAAATTTTAGGCTTTTTTATGTTAATAGCATACAAACGAGCCACCTAACGTTAAGTGTTCACTGTAGCTCATGGACACCCACATCGAACCTCAACTGGGACGAAAGTCCTATCTGAGGTCGTATGTGGACGCGTTACTACTCATGAGGACTGAGTTGAAATGCCTCTTGTCCGGCGTCTTCTGCCTAACCACACCCTTCTAACCGAAACACAGCACTCACACTGCTGCTTTACGGCAGAAATAGGTGTAGTGGTGCCGCCGCAGGCGAGCCTTCGACATAAGACTCTACCACCATCGCTCTAACTCATTCACTGTAGCCAAGCTTCGTATCTTCCTCAAGCTTCTTCAACGCACCGATCAAGTAGCAGATGCTGGCTGGCAGGAAGGCCACGCCCTGCTGCCAGCGGCGAGCCTCCATGGTGTCCGCCATCCAGATCGGGAGACTTGGCTCTAGAGTTGCGATGCCGACGTTAGCGAACGTTATTGCACCTGGAATTGATACGCGTTTGACCATGCTGTTAGTAATATCACGTAAACTAATAATATAATAATAATAATAACATTTCACACTGGGGGGGCTATCCACAGTAGGATTCAACCTGTGTCGTGGGTGCCATGGACACACACAGAAACAAG
>DWKW01002105.1:0-11489 GCA_018250115.1 Doberes anticus
CCCGACCTCCGAACGGCCGACCGCAAGTTGACCACAGAGCCATACGGGTTGTCCATTAATTAAAATTACTGTTGCATTCATTTCAGTATGACAGCGACCTGCATGCACATTTGTACTTCTTAAGTAATTAATAATCCAGCTGAAATATACATTTTTTCATCAGCTTTGAGCAGCCTTTTAGATCTAACTATTGACCAGGGGCAAAAAGTTGGTGAAACTTAACAAGTTTCTGTGTGAAACAGCTTTGAGAAAGAAGATGATGGGAGAGAACAAAATATTTTTTTTAAAAATAATAGTGTACGACAAATATTTTGTACTTACAAGCAAGGGCGTCTTCTATCTGGGTAACATTAGCAAAATGGGCGGTATTCGGTATGCCAAGGCAGCGCATGCCATGAGCATGCCTCCACTCAGCAAAATGTCGCTGAAATGCCTTAGGGCCCTTGTATGTGTAGTTGCCACATATCTCACAAGTATAGCTGATGTTTAGACCATGGAGTTTGTACAGCCAATAGGGAATGGGCTGTAAAATCAGAATATCACATATTTAATTCAATTCTAGTAACCCAGTAAAAGTACTTACAATACCTTTGATGAGTATTCCCATACATACTACTTCTTTAATGAGCATATAATTTGTTATCTGACAACATAGTTTAATCTCCTCTACAATATCATTAACTTTTCCTTATTGAGGCAACCTTACCTTGCCATCCCACCCAAGAGGCAGATTCTTGGGATTGTAAGGCACTTCATCATCATCAGAATCAACATCAGGAGCAGCGGAGGCATCACTTTCTTCATCACTTTCATCACGACGTTCACCAGCAGCTCGGGCAGCACGACGAGTAACATTCTCTATTGTGGATACACGTGCACTGCTCACTATATTGGAGAACCTGGTGGAAAAAACGCAAATTTTTACAAAAATTTTTTGGAATGTAAACAGATTTATTTTAAGTGGATATTGAAATATTTTAAGTTGTTAAAATAGAAGTGTAAACCTAATTCTACCTGTAAACTTGCGCCTCAATAGCACCAATATCTTTGTGTCTCTGTTGAGTTGATGCCTTTGCTTTGTTTCCACCTTTCTTTGCAACTAGTGACTTATCTAAAGCCGTTTGACCCTTCGTACTAAATAATCTGAAATAAATTTAGTAATTAAGTGCATAGAGTAAACAAAAAAAAAACATACATATTTTATTATATTTTGTTATAGGTACATATATTTAATATGTACCTATAACAAAATTTATAAATAATTTTATGAGTGTGAATGTTTGTTTCTCAATGATGCAGACTACTTACTACATGCATTTGGATGATTTTTCGTAAACTGACAGACAATGACCTGGATTAGAATATAGGATATTGAAAGATAATTTACAATGTTATTTTTTTGAATAAGTTCAAAGTTTTGATTAAGCAAAAGAAGAGCCACAAGAGAAAGCTAAATCGTAAATTGTGCTTTACAAACCTAATCTACTATAAACTTACATTACATTGCTATATACTATACATTACATTTACATACCAATTGTTACAAATGAAACCTTTTAAATTAAAAAAATATATATATGTTAAATATTCATGCACTATTTCAATTAACGACAGCTAGGTTTATTTGTACCTTTGGGCTCTCTCTTCCAGAGTTCCTCCACATTTTAAACCAAGTGCCATTAGCGCAGACTTCAGTCTATCCAATCCAAGTGAGGCTAACTCTTCCCAAGACGAAAACGCTGATAAATCCAAATGAGCACCAACATTTGTCAAAGCACCACCAGTTTCTTTCTGTAAAATATATAGTAAAATGAATGGAGATATTAATAATAATAATTTTATCAGTATATTTGATATTATATATTATTGTGTGTCAAAGAAAAATATTGTTATATTGTTTTTAAAACTGAATACATACTTATCTACACTATCTACACTAATAAATTAATTACATTTTTTTCCAATCTGAACAACACATGTGCATAGTTCCAATAGCCCCATTTACCAGTCCCTCTAAAGTCCACTCCATAGATTCCAAAATGAAGTAAAATTTTTACCCCCACAATTGCCTGGCTGGGACTAGCTTTAATTGTACATAATATATCATTTCCATTAAGGTATTCTGTAGAAAAGTTGTAGAGCTTAGAAAGACCCATGAAAAACAATTTGCCTATTTGTCGCTTAAAATAAGCTATAACATAACATAACTCAACGAAAAACGTAAAACGTAAGATATATAAACCCGGTTATCTAGGCCATATACATGATATGACCTTAATACAGTTAATATAGTTGGTTGGTAATAGTTGAATCCCCAGAAATAGGTTTTAAACTACTGCTTGTGATTTGGAGTTAGGCCTAGGTATGAGATTTGAATTCCCAATAAATTTATAAATTGACCTGATGATAATAATAATAAATTGATTAAAAGTTTGTTCACTCTTGCATCAGCTACATCAATGATGGGGAAAAATAACTCCATGTGACATCACATTTTTATAATCTTTCAAAAGCTCCATTTTATAGAGGTAGGTAGGTAACCTAGATAGGATAGGTACATTATTTTCAATGTTAATGTGAAATGCATTAACTCTTATTGACTGAGATTAGCAGTAGCAGTACATATGCATGACCTCAGGTAAAATTTTCAATCCTAAATGAAATTGGATGTGGGGAAATGTGTCCATGAGCTGCAGTGACCTCTTAAGTTAAACTGCATGTTCCCTTGCTACTATTATATAGTGTTTTATAATTAATATAATTTTGTATGAACGTACCGGCCATCCTGGAAAGGAACCAGCTTCCCATTGTCTCACAAAGTCCTGATGAGCAGCAGCCATCTCCTGCGCCTGGTCCAGTAATGGCTTTATTCTGCTTACAAAATCTTTTAAGTATGTTAGTAGCACTCTTATGTAATTTCTGTATTCACTATTTTTTCTCTCCCTTGGTATGTCAAACACATGGTCAAAGATACTCAGGTAGGTGATGTAGTCCACTTTCTGGAATAATTAAAAAAAAAAAATCATAATTATCAGCAAACTTTTTGTAAAATATTTTAGATATAGAAGATACATTTTCTGTATACCTCAATGCCTTTTAAATTTATATACTTCTCATAACATTCATGCAAATCTAAATATTTTCCATAACCTTCTTCATCTGTAAATTCCACTGGAGCTGAAATAATAATTAAATGTAGTTTAATAACCACTTCCTTCTTTACAGTTATAGTACTTTACTTTATAGTTAGTTACATATACAAGTGAATTTTATGAAAGCATGTTAAAAAAAAAAATTATGATAATCATATGAATTGCTATTTTAAACAATATTGATTCTATGGATATCAATAATAATACATTGTTTGCTAGAGTCGTCCTTTCCTATTAACTCTTTTTTATTCCAAAAAAAGTGTGGGGAATTATCACTATGTTTATAAGCCATAGGTCATACAAGCAAGCACTCCCACTGTAGTGTTATAATTAGTTTCAATCACATTTTTCTAGATATACATGAAGGTAAAAGAAAGGTTTCATGTTTTTAAAACTCCTGAGTAAATTTGTTATGTTCTACTACTATACCAAAAACAATTTGTTGTTGAGAGTAGAGCATTATCAAACTTGATAAATTTTTGCTTTAGAGCATGAACTACTGTTATTTCCAGTGCTGTCACATGAAACTTCTAAAAATAGATACCTACAAAAAACATCTAATAATCTGGCAGTAGTCAGTAGTAACTCTAATTTTGCCACAATATAGCTATCAAACATCAGATTGAATGACTTCCAATGTATTTGCCATTTTATTTAGTAAACGTTTAACTACTCACTAGTGAAGTCTTCAGCAGGATTCTCCCTTAACTTTGCCAATTCTTCAAATTCAATGGACATTGGAATGCATATCTAAAAATATAAAACCAAATTATAAGGTATATTAACCCATGCTAACATCCAGATTTTTTATCATTATTATGAGTAACAGTCCAATGTTGGATTATACTGAATCTAAACAACAGACTGAATAATTAATACTGCACACCCAAGGTTGTGACATGTGACAGGACAGCAAAATTATGAATTTTAATCAAACATCTCTATTTCTTATAATATGGTGATTTTTATAATTTATAATTATTTTATTATCTGGATTTTTTGTTTGAAATATATGTAGGCATAGTACAAATAGTAAATACACCAATATTATTATTATATTATATCAAAGTATCTTTGGTGTTCCAATAATATAATAAGATACATATAACATTAATGTAGAGAGTATTGAATTGTACCCTTTTTGAAGTTGTTAAAAGTTACATAAAATCCTGTTTTATTACCTATATATTTTGTTGATTCATTTTCCAGTCAAGGTTCTTGTAAAAGAAATGGTAAGTAATTATCCACTTTAAAAACCAATTAAATTATTTTATTCTTACCTCATTAGGATGTTTCCTGTGGAACTCCTTAATTTGTTTGAGTCTTGCATAAAACTCTTGAAATTCATTTGGGCCTGAAAGAGCTGCAATTTCTTCTTTACGTAAACCATCCTTATCTTCATAAAGTTCTTTTAATCTCAATGTGGACTCTACATATCTCTGAAAGAAAAAAATGTATTATAACATGCATGTCTGTTTATGAAGTGCACTATACTGTTTGGTAGTATACATAGAGACAGGATGTAGTGGTAGTTCTATCTAGAGGAAGTCCTATCTGACTTCTAACATTGGCTATATCTCTGATACTGCTCATGTTACTTAAAAACATCTGCATACTTAAACATATTAAAAGTAATGATTGTAGACTGAAGAAAGCCAACTTATGTCACCCATGGACATTTAAATCCAACATCAAATCAAACTGAGATCCAATCTGAAGTTGTAGATAGATGTGTTGCCGCACCTCAGCATTAAGGTGAAACACACACATGTCCAGTGTATTCAGCATAACAGCACCCTCGGAACCAAAAGTCAGCAAATAATTCACCTTTACAGCAGAAAAAAGTACAGCCGTAGTTTTTATAAAAATTATTATTAAAATAACAGGAATAGCAAACAAGCATGAGGGCCACCTGATAGTAAGTGGTCTCTGCAGCCCATGGACATCCACACCTGAGGTTTTGTGTGGATGATTTGCTACCCCTGAGGACTACGTTGGAGTGCCTCCCATCCAGTGTTGTCTACCTAACTACACCCTTCAAGCCAAAACACAGCAGTTTTCACAGTGCTGCTTTACGGCAGAAATAGGTGCAGCGGTGGTGCCTTTGACGTAAGACTCTACCACCATCAAACCTGTAGTGCCTGCGCAAGCACATAAATCTCTACCACCATCAAAAGTAAAGATTAAAAACTTTTTATTATATCAGTGTTACTTCCATACTTACATCATGTAGATTTTTCAGGCGATGTTCTCCATTAATAGTTTCTCTGTGCTGTAAATAACACAATAAAGTAGTAAAACAAGTCCAATATATAATATCAATAAGTTCAAAACACATTTAATAAACAAAATAAAGAAAATGTGTTTATTAAAACAACTATCAATTAAAATATCTGACAGGTAAACCAAAATCAAAATATATTTTTCATGTAGTTAAATAATCCAAACAAAAAAGTTAGGTTATGACACATTAATTATTCAACCGAAGTATTTTACTCTATTCATACTAAAAGATCTCGATATTAAATGTAAATGCACTATACTGACTTACCCCAGTTTTTTTATGAAGTATTTCTTTAACCATAGCATCCATCGTACGCTCCCTCTCTTCATGATAATTTCTTTGCTGTTCTAAAATAGTATCCATGTTTGGCAATTTTTGGCAGTTAGCTGATGTAACTTACTTTATTCTCAGTTTTCTATTAATTTGTAGATTTTAGCAGATAACTTTTATACGCCAGAATCGCCAGGTTTGATAAAAAATACCTCACAACAAATGTTAACCAATTGAAAGTCACAATAACTGTATGTATGTAACATAGAGTATACATAGACCATTCTAATTTAAGTACTTTGCGTTTTTTGACAAAGTTGCCAAACTTAAAAAAAGGTCGCTGCGTGCTTGCTGTTGGCCCACTTGGCCTTTACAACTTCATTGATCTTTTTGTGAGGCATTGAAGAGATTTACCCAGGCTTATAGTAAGTGAGGAAGGTGGTAGTTGCAGACAGCGTCCGACTGGAGACCGTGAACTGACTACGCAACTCCGCCTTAAAAAGTAGAAGGTGGGCTGTGCGACCGACCTGAGGGCGTCTCCTGTAAGACTCGTCCTCGGCTCAGTCGCAACGTCGTCGATTGTCGCAACGGTTTGTGCTTTAGAGCTACGACGAACGAAAAACTACATTCATGCGGGGAGTCCGCGTGCCTGCTTCGTAGAACGCGGATCTAGTTCGAAGTTATTTATCTTCCTCTAAACAACTTTTCAATTTATGTGCGCTAAAACTTACTGAATCAATAGGAAATTTGCCAATACAAAACAGACGGTATAATAATAATAGGACTGTGTTATTTTAATAATTCTTGTTAAATTCTCTAAGACTGTTGAGCTTTTCTATCTATCTTCGACTTTTACTTTAGAGCTATTTAGTGCGCTTGTGTTTGTAACAATGCTAATTTCAGCTAATGCAGTCATGCAGTCTTTGTGGGTATTGCGTTTGAATATAAAAATTGAATTATCGTCGATGCTATTTGTTGCTATGTAAGATTGATTTTTTTAAATTTTATTTGGGTTTGTTTGGGACGAATTGACAGTGAGTAAAAAATTCAATCAATTCCACCATTACCAAAAATTCCAACAAACCAACAATCATTAATTAAATAAGGGTTAAAAAATCCACTTAGGTTTTTATAGATCAATGACTGGACCACTATCTTGTTTTCGACAGTCTTCAAATGAGATCGAGAGGCGGTGAACAGATTGGCGAAGACAATCTTCAATTAAGCGTGATCCACGTTGTCTCCGATTATGATGAATAATAATGTACATCTATATTTATTAAGATTCCGATGTGAATTTTTTAATAAGCATCTAACAGACCAAAAAAAAATACATGGTGTTTTTGATATTTGCATCGATAATGATGACTCAGATGCTCAGTAAAAGTTTGATTATACGTATCTATGTATATGTAGCCGGGGAGAATAAAAAATGTACTGACACACGACTGGCGATTTGGAGGGTGTAGTTCTTAATATGTTTGAAAAACATGTCGTTGACTGGCGCTTTGTTTCTGGATACTGGATCATAGTTATACAGTCGTGTAGCAGTACCTACATCTGTTAAACATTTTTACTCTCCCCAGAAACCAAGCGCTAGTCAACGGCATGTTTTTTAAACCTATGAACTATATATTTATAACCACACCCTTCAAATCGAAATACAGTAGTACGACCAATTCCGCTACGATAGAAATAGGCGCAACGCGCAACGGTGAGAACTGTCTCATTCGAAATATCGCCGTGGACGAAACTCGGAACAAATAGTCGCCACATTATGTTGAAAATTAAAAATGATACAAATTTAAGAGGCAAAAGATTTAAAAGCAAGGAATATAAATCTTTTTTGCTTTTAATTCAGGCTGCTCATAATGTACCTAGTAATTTCAGTAGCCCTAATTGGAGTTTTGATAAATTAAGAAAAATTAATTCGAATTTCGAGTCATTTCATCATATATACGTAATATGTATGTACATCTACATCTAACAGGAGTACAAAAAATTGGTAGTTTTATTTCTCGATATCGTCTGACTTTTGTCATTAAGATGTAGGCGCTGTATGGTATATGGAATTCGATTTGGTTTTCGGAAACTGAGAAGTCGTACTAAGGCCTGAGGTGTATTTAAAATTTATTAGGTGGGTGGTTCAGAGTGATCCAGGTGATTTTAATGACCATGACACACCTCAAACGAATAGTCCAGGGCATGAGCACTCAATTCATTGTAACTATGTATTACAATAATGTGTGGTCTGTCATGTTTAGCCACTGGTAAATTTCTGTCTACATGAAAATTAAAAGGAATGATCAGTAACTTAAAAAACAATATTTATTAATTACATACAATGTTTTGTTCACTTCACTACTTTTAAAAATCATCTACTATTACTTGAAACTAATACAGCCTTACATTTGAGGAATGTGTGAAGCAACATCAAAAATCACAAGAACTTTCACTTCAAAACATTGTGAACATTTCATAATAAATACATTATTTTCTTAACTGAAAATCAAATGCATATATACCTAGTTAGATTTCATTACAACATATAGAATGATTAACCCATCGTCAACATAGTTTGCAAGATTTTAAACTATGATATTAAATCAAAATAATATAATATAGTCTGAAAGGGTCTTACTTCAACAATTATTCTTAAACAAAATAGTGTGACGGAAAAATGTTACTTATAAAAAGACATAATATGTGGCAACACCAAACACGACTGGATATGTGAAAATTAAACACATTCAAAGTTCATCATGTGATGACTGTTGTTGTGCAGCATTTGTTTCATCACATGCAGCAGGTGTAACTAACTCTATTTTATATTCACAACGATATGGCTCATTAACAGACAAGATTTTCGTTTCTAAACCACAGTTAATATTAACTACAGTTATCCTGTTAGGACCATTCCAGCAAGCAATACCATTTGTGTATTTCATTATTGAATACTTGTTGCCATCTTCTCCAGCCCATTCTCCCCAATTTCCTAACACCACCTCCATTCCACCATTTTTAGATTTCTGTGTGACCTTCTGGAACATGCATAACTTATAATCATACTCCTTATCATCATAATCATAGCACTGACCTTCAAGAGTTGCAAACTCTTGTTGTAAACCATAGTCTTTTTCCAAATTTGATTGAATATTTCTAATATTTGATTCAATCTCTCTAACAATGCGCTCTGCATCTGTTAGCTGACGACGTGCCTCAGATGCGTCATCAACTAATTTTTGTGTATCATCATCATAGGTTCTTGATTGATCTGACTGCAGTTCATGATCATCATCCGTTGGAGAGTCTGCATCAATAGTTTCCTCGTCATTGGCAGTCTCATCTAGTTCTTCTTCTCCACCCATTTCTCCTTCAGTATCGGCTTCTTCATGTTCTTCATATTCACCATCATGAGCTGGTTTAAAAATACCTTTCTCCTTCATTGCTATTGGTTTCAACATGGACCAAGTAGTTGAAACAAAGGAATCCTTATCAACACTTTCATTCTCTCCCAAGAAGTATTGTAGTTCCTCTTGGTCCACCTGTCCATCCTTATTTCTATCAAATGAATTCTGAACTTTTAGTTCATCAACAGTTAAAATACCATCGTTATTTGAGTCATATCTAGTAAAGTACTCCATAGCCTCCTCGACAAGAGCCTCCCTTTCTTGTTCAGCCTTCAATTGTCTCTCTCGTTCTTCTGCATCTCTATACACTTGCAGTGCTTCATTTTCCTTAGATTCTAATTCATTTTTTATAACTTCCTTTTCTTCTTTGGCTTTAATAGCTTCCAATTTATCTTTTTCTAATTGGGATAACTCTTCTGCCATGTCATTTCTTTTCTTATTGCCTTTTTCAATAAGCTCCACTCTTATGTAGCTACCAGCTTTATGAAGCTCTGCAAGCTCTTGAGCCTTGACTCTTGCTTCTCTACCCAACTCTTCACACATGTTCTGACATGTCCCTGGTGAAGCATACTCGTCGCTACCATCGCAGCAGTCACAAATACCATCGTTGATTCTTGAACTTGGAATATTCTGTGGTCTATGGCCGGCATTAGTACAATGGAAAACTGCGTTTAAACAAGCTGATGTTCCAGGCTCGTCACTACCGTCGAAACAATCGCAGTAATCGTCGTTCACATAACTGAAGGGTATAGTTATAGTTCCATCGAAACATGTGAAATCTTTAGTCGGCGAATATAAGGACGCTTTGGATAACGAAACGCCGCGAGGTCTTGGCACGTCCGACTGAGCGCATATTAAGAATGAAGAAATTACCAACATAAACGAATGGAAGCGGTTTATCCACGAAGAATAGACCATGATTGATAATGTACAACACCAGCCCACCGGTAATTTTACTTTAAAATGCTGTGATAAATTGTGTAGTACGTGTAGGAAACTGAAACAGTGACAGTCAATGTTACATTGACAATTACAAATGACAACCGTACATTTGTATGAATATACTTACAACGGAATGCAACATTTTTATCAAAAGATGGTCAGTGATTGACCTTTCTTTGCATCCAAGTGAATGGGTGTTTAAAAAAATTACATGAAAATATTAAAGTCATTGGCCACAAAAAACTAACAAAAACATGGGTTCTAATTTAATAAGCGAATGTATTCCGTATTAAAATGTTTTTTATTTATTTCACGAGAACTCTGTGATCTATGGTGTAAATAAATATGCCATATTTATGCCAGTATTGCCAGTGTACTTGTCAAGGGATGAATTTACTATATAAATTATAATCTGTCAGCTTTGCTTGTAATTTGCAAGTGAGCGAATTCGAGTAGGTTTTATTTGGAAATAAAATGAATGAGCACTATATATTATCGCATTCCAGTTTTTCTATGCTGGAAGGTAAAATCGATGGTCGTATAATTAAAGCTTTAAAGGCTTTAGGTCACATCAAACCTACTCAAATACAAGCCAAAACTTTGCCACAACTACTTTTGGGTCATGATGTTATCGGAGCAGCGAAGACTGGGAGTGGGAAAACACTGGCATTTTTGATTCCGATTATAGATAAGTTGATAAACCTGCAGTTCACTCAGAAGCATGGTAAAGAACCTTACCTTTTGCGTTTTTAGTCATATCTGTAGAATGACACTGATTCTTTACCGGCTCACCGTCAAATAAGCCGACATTGCTGAGAAAATTCCGAAACGTAGCAGAGCCTTCTGTTGAGACAGTACAGAAAAACAGCACAACAACAGCTTCTTTTATTTCTGTAGTAAAGTAACAGATGATGTAAAGTACCGCTGATATCTTTTCAGCTGGAAGGAGGGGCTGAAGCTGGGCTGTAATTCTTGCTTAATATCAGATTGCAGATGCTGTGCATACTTCTTCTGTAGCATAAATAGTAAAAATTACTATCACTTTCAGTCTGGAAATAATTCTCAGTATTTATGAATCTCAAAATGTTCACTACCATGTTCCCAATTGTGTGGTAGTTTTGTACTACCAGTCCTTGGCCTTACTTTTACGAGGAAGGCTTAATGACACATTTTTCTTAGGATGTATGGGACAACTGTGAATGAATGGCTGGAGGGATTTCAGTTAACTATGCTGTATATCTGATCATTTCTCGTCAGCGCTTTGATGGTGGTAGAGTCTAAAGGCTTGAAGGCTCGCCTGCGGCGGGACCACAGCTATGCCTATTTCTGCCGTAAAGCAACATTATGAGAACTGTGTTTCGGTTTGAAGGGTGTAGTTAGGCAGACAACACTGGACAGGAGGCATTCCAACGTAGTCCTCAGGAGTAGCAA
>DWKW01002106.1:0-11489 GCA_018250115.1 Doberes anticus
CTTTACGGTAGAAATAGGTGTAGCGGTGGTGCCGCCGCAGGCGAGTCTTTGACATAAGACTCTACCACCATCAAATTGTTGCTTTACGGCCGAAATACATAGGTGTCGTAGTGGTAAGACTCTACAATCATCAAAATATTCTTATAATTAAGAATTTGAAGAGTTAAGTGTGGCATACATTAACGGATTTGATTACGTGTGTTCCTAAGCATAAATTAAGGTATCTTTGGATCTCTACTATATACCAGGCGCATACCATATAGCCTATGCCAGAATATTTAGCGCGTTACCATACCTACATTAAAGCGCTTATTATTCTTGTCATCGCACTATAAACGTAAAACATAGCAGAACCGTTAAATAACGGCGAGAACCGCAAAAAAATCTGGACAGAGATGATAAATACTTCTAGTATAATAAAGGCATTAAAAAAATAGTGACCGTACCATATTAAACCACATATATATTTTACCTGTCGTCAGTGACTAAGATTGATTTAAGAGCCGCTGCAGGACATGCAGTTCGTTTATGTTTAAGTGACAGTAATCATTATCAAACGTGTGATACATTGGATTCAACT
Organism: Doberes anticus; assembly: GCA_018250115.1. Classification (NCBI taxonomy): domain Eukaryota; kingdom Metazoa; phylum Arthropoda; class Insecta; order Lepidoptera; family Hesperiidae; genus Doberes; species Doberes anticus. The sequence continues at coordinate 581 of DWKW01002106.1, forward strand.
AAGACAGGTAGAACTATATCTATATGTTCAACACATGGTCATTAATTACTACGACACACGACTCATGGATCAATTTAATAATCAATTAACTGGCAATAATTTATTTAGTGACCTCGATAAAAGGACTTGGGGGAACACTTGTGAACAAAGGAAAGGCCCGAACCGGACGTAACTTTTCGATTATAGAATACAGTAATGACGGCGAGATAAATATTTTGCAGTAAGGTTGTTTCCTCAAGACGCCTCTGTGAATAGGAATCACAGTTCCATAAAAATATTTGCTATCGACCATTCTGGTTAGCGTGTACCCAAAGCGATGATTCGTGTAACAGTTGTAGAAAATTTTACACATTTTCATCAAGCATAACATATGTTTCGTATCAAATCCAGTTAATACGATTAAAAGTTTATCGTATATGGAACTAACGTCTAAGTAAGTGGAGGATTAACTGTGCGTATTTTTTAAAAGTGTCTTTAGAGCTATTGACAGATTTATTATACGCACGGAAATTCTTACATTTTATAACATGCTCTGCGGTTTTACGCTCGTTTCATTTTCAAATTTATTTAATTTATAGTCCACATAAAATTTCTCTACATAGCCCTTTGTCCGTCCTGAAGGTCCATTATATTATGTATAGTGTTTATTGTTGAAAGAATTTGTGTAATCAGTACAGGATTAACTTTACCTATTTTAAATTATATTTTACGTGAAGTATTAGGACTTTAATTCACTATTTTCGACAGCATCAACCTGTTTTCGAGTAAACGTCATATTCGTTAAAATAATTATTTAAATTGGAAAATAAGTTCTAAAGTGAGAAAAAACCTTTATAATAAAAATATTCTAGTTTGTAGCTAAATTTGTATTCGACTTCAAGCTATTTAGTTAATGTAAAAGGAATTTTTGTAAATGTCTTTAGATTATTAGAAACGGCATGTAGTGTTTTAATTTTAAATTTGTTTTCATTAAAACGTTTAATTACGTAACATTTGGCTTTTAAAAGTGTGGCTTGTTGAGCAAACTTTTTAGTGTCGATGAGTTCATGAAACACAAATGATGTAAATCTTATTGAATTTAACTGATAATGTAATGATACATTATGTAATTTATACAAATACGTTGTAATCATTATATAAGCAATTACCATTTTATGTCAATTTTTTATTAATAAATGACTATCGACTTTTAATATATTACTTTTGCTATGTTTGATAAAAAAAAGATTTTCAGATTTTTTTTTATATCATGATGAATGACTAGTCGCAAGATATGATCGAATAGGGCTATCATATTAACGTCTCCCTGTTGTGTCTGTCATTGTGCGGTTCTCCTAAAACCCATTTAGTCGGTAAGCATTCTTTGAGCCATATCATAAAATCCGGATCGCATCGATGTGATTTATGATTGCTTTTTATTGTAATTCCATAATTGTTATCACAACGCTCGGTAGCAAGTAGAGAAGGCGTTTCAGTATTATATTTATCTGTATTAACGGAATAGCAAACAAACATGCAGGGCATTTCGTGTTAAGTGTCACTAACGACGATGGACATCCACATCCAACCTCAAATAAGATCCAAATCCTATCTGACTATCCAAGTACATGTATTTAGTTAAGTTTTTCCTTTTTGGTCCTTCGTAAAACAACCGCACTAAATTAACCATATGGTGCCGTGGTCAACGTGCGGTCTGCCGTTCGAGGCTTCTGGGTTCGATTCCCGGTTAAATCCTAAAGTGGGGGCTATGAGTGTGAGACGTAAAAAAAAATATCGAATACCTAACTAACCTTATACTATTAGCATCGAAGTTTGGAAGCCTACGGCGGCACTCAGGATTAGCAACGCATCCACATATAACCTCGGATGTGGATGTCCATGGGCTGCAGTGACCACTTACCATCGGGTGACTTGTATGCTCGTTTGCTATTCTATCAAGACATAAAGAAAAAAAAAAAGGGAAAATAATCGAGTGATATCGAACAGATGTGATTTACGGTTATCTTGAATTCATTACGTGTCAAAATTGCTATTATAAACTCCATAATTGATATGTCCGGTCCGGTGGTACGGAAGTCGAAATGCACTCACTGGAGCACGTTCCCGTTCACTATGGATGAAGTACTTACTTCCCTTTTCGAAAAATATACATTTACTCCCCGAGGATCACGTCCGTTCAGAAATAAAACAAAGTTAAATCGTAAATTTATTTGCACGAGAGCGTTAATTAAAAATTATGTTATAATAACATATAACACTGAGAATAAGCGAGTGGTTAAGACAGTAGTGATTATAATCAGTAGCTGTTAGTAGTCGGTTTGTCTGAGGTACATCGAAATGTTTCAGTCGAGCTTCTTGTAGGTCGCGTACAGTTTGCGGTCGTATTGAGTAACAGCCTCGTGTTTTTGTGACACATGTCTAATGCAGTAAGTAGGTATATCAATACAATGACAAGTTGGTACTCATCTTGGGACCGATTCATTTAGTTCAACGTTGAAGTTTGCAGAAGGTCAGCATCGTTTCTAAAATTGCCACCATTATTACTGCTTTGAACTGTTTTAAAGGTATTTTTAATCTTTTGCGACAACGTCGATAGTTCGGATAGATATAATAAAGTCAACCTTGAAATTAACAGATTATGAAATGTGCAGCTAAACGCTACATTTAGGAGGATAAATGTACTTAGAAAATGTGTTTAGAACGTTGAAACGTTGATAAATAGGTAAAAGCAAAAAAATCATGAAGCATTCTACGAATTATTCGTTTAGCTATTGGATATAGAATAGCTGTCTGTTATTTAAAATACAATTAGCTAGTGATCAAGGTAAATAACGAGTATGAGCTTTGCATCACGGAAATGAAAAGTTGCATGTTGAAGTACACCATTCCCTTGCCGCTAAGCAGCAGGCTTTGCTGAGACTTCGCCATCAAGAAGGTGAGAAGTCTCGTTACGACAGGGTCTGCCCACTTTTCCCAAGGTACACTGTATATATCTTCGCTCAATTCTTCACTAGTCTGAAAAATAAAATGGTGTTCACATTAACGAAGGTCAATTTATTTTGGAAGGCATATTTATTTCGATTTTTTGATCTGTTATCTATAAAATATAAGTCTAGTATCTATTTAAGGTCAATGTTTTAAAGAATTGAATGGGAAAATAGAGCATGTATTTGCGAATAGATGAATAAATGACTGTCTACTTTGCTTCATGGCATAACCTTATGAATAGACGCTAAAGTCATATATCGCTACAAAACAGTACCGTCACTGACTGACTGAATGACTGATAGACAACACACAACCTAAAACTATGTATCTAGAGATTAAAAATTTGGAGGAAATATTTATTGAGTACACTTGGGCTGCACAAAGGAGGGATTTTTTTTTAATTCCACTCGTAAAAGTGTGAAAAGGGGTGGTTTATTGTGAATGAGATATAAATAATATAAATATAACTGAAATATTCTTCACAATTTTTATGATGACACTTAATGTGATAAATGAAATCAATGTTATGAAATGATACGTGTTTCATCATTTTAAAAAAGTCTCCCTAGGGGGCGAATGATGGTGGCAAAGTTTCAATGGAGAAATGACCAGGCATAAACTGCCCAATGGATTTAAATGAAATGTGGCGCACAGATAGATCTTGAATAAACGTATAAAATACTTTTAATTCCAAGAAAACAAAGGATTCCAACGGGATATTTGCCCTCTTTTTTACTTCCCTATTTTTTAGTCCTAATCCCACATCAGTAGCGCGAGCACGAGTTTTATATTTATTAGCATCTATCCACAATGCCAAGAATAAAAAGTTTGACCTATATAGAATAATGGTTAATAATAATTTAACTTTTTCTGTCAGCAATTCGATCATCAGTATATACATATAGCATCCAGTATAAACCACCGCTTATTAGGATACTTTAATATTCAGTTAATTCACTATTATTTCACAACGTTATGTATGTAGAGGCGTTGTTTTTAATGACTAGTTTCTATTCCGCTATAATGATTGTTACGTTACCTTAATCAAATTGCTGGAAAAATAGCAGGGTGTGAACATGTGTATTACGCCACTAATTGCAAATATTGTGTACTTTGGATCAACCGTTTTACTCAGATACATTTGATACAAGCTCATTGATATCGCCAGCGATGTCAGAAGAAACACTGCGAATAGCCATCCTCCGTAAACATCTTGTATGTCGTTGTAAAATTCCAGCGCCTCCTGATGGTCTTTAATCGCTTCTTTCACTTTACGCTCCAATTCAAATTTGTCCTTTGCGTCCTTGAACGCTCTGTAAATTTTATGCGTCATTAGCTTGAGTTTAAGGCGCATGTGGGTCGTTGCGATGCAAAACGATCCGTCGAATCCGGCAAAATTCGGAGATAGCAAGATGCATTGAATGAAATTGTAAAAGAATACAAGTTCAAAATATGGCGTATCGTACTGCTTGTCTTCTATATATTTCAATTCCATCTCGTGTATCATGTACCTTTGTCCGTCGTCGCTGATGAGACTGTCGTATATCATGCAGGTGGCGGCGTACAGAGGAAACTGAGAACTTAATAGAATCGGAATGATGATCCAGCAAGTCTGTCCCTTCTTCCCTAATTTTATGTAGTATTCGTATATTTCTTGGTAATCTTCATCCATAGTGTTGCCTTTCAATAAGTCGTCGCTGATGTTACGAAGAAGTGAAGCAAATTTATCATTCTTATAGATAACATAAAAAAATTTGAAGAAGAAGAAACTGATAAGAACTCCAATCGTTACGTTCCGCGAAAGATTGTACATATCGCTAGTTCTTATACATTTTATAAAGTACATAAAGAACCAAAATAACATTAGCGAGTTGGACGCAATGATTGATCCAAAAATTATAAATTTGGCGCGAAAATTATGTTTGTTAGGATATAGCAGGGCAATTGCAAGCGCGAAAGAGCAATGGGGAAAGGTCTCGTTAAATGATTTAAATTTATTTTGCGGTAAAATGCCTTCAATGTCCGGCATTTTGTGGGATTGATTATCAGTGAAATGGCTGAAATTGTTTCCAGTCTTAAGTGCTCCGCGGTGAAAATCTAACTAAGGGCTTTTTAATGGAATAGCATAGCTACGATGTTTAAGGCAATCACGCGGTAAATGCTAGGCATTTGCAGTCATTAGATTACTTCCAGCAAAAGCGACTGATACACGGTTTTAGGGTTACTTAGTTTTGCAGAACTCAGAAAACGTTTTTATTAACAATTTGCGTAAATTTCCTTCCATCTTTTTATTCAATGAAAGACTCGGGTATATTTAAATGACAGACGAATGGTTAGCGGTTTTGTGTTCGTTAATACCTATGAGCTTTTTTTAATGTATGACCAGTGTAACAAACGAGCATGTAGGACACCTGACGTTAAGTTATCACTGCAGTCCATGGAAATCCACATCAAACCTAAACTAGAACGGAAGTCCTATCTGAGGTCGTATGTGGATGCGTTGCTACTCCTGAGAACTTAGTTGGAATGCCTCCTGTCCGGTGTCTTCTGTCTAACTACACTATTTAGACTGAAACACAGCAGTTCTCACACTGCTGCTTTACAGCAGAAATAAGTGCAGTGGTGGTGCTGCTGCAGACGAGCCCTCGACATAAGGGTTTACTACCATCACACCATCACGAATATTAGAAAAAGTTTTAAAATATAACTATGATGATGTATTTATGTGTATTCACTTATTTAGTGAATGAGCTGAATCTTAACAAAGGTTGCTTGGTCGCTTGGTCCAGTTCTCAACTGATCGCTCTAATTATCGCTCTACGATTACTAAGATCGTCCTATGAATTATTCAATTTAGCAATCCTAAGGTGGTTAATTTTTATAAAAAAAATGTTCTTTAGTCACTTTTAACGTGATTAAAATATTTTGTTCATTTTAATTTTTTCCCCGCTGGGACACGGCTTTACACTGCAAAATCATAGTAAAAATATACGTAGGTGGTAAATAAAGAAAACACAAAATTTTTGCCTCAGAAAACGACGTTGTAAACACCTAAATTATTTCATTATTAGATTAAAAATTACTTCCAATTGGTTATTTCAATAATTTTATCGTAAAAGATTACAGCCCATGGACGTACGCATCTAACTTCAAATATGTCCAAAGTCCTATTTGAGGTCGAACACAGATGCGTTGCTACGTCTGAGGTCTAAGTTGGAATGCTTCCTGTCCAGTACCTAACCACGCCCTTCAAACTAAAACACGGCAATGCTTACACTGCGGTTTTACGACAGAAATAGGTGCAGCGGTGTTGCCGCTGCAGGCAAGCCTTCGACGTAAGACTCTACCACCATCAAATATATTTAATTCCATCGTATTAAACTTATTTATATAAAGCTCAGCATGCATATGTTCATTGTGCTCGTAAAACTCGAAATTATTCCGTTGATGGACTAGAAATTTTGACACAACGTTGCATTCGAACAAGACAACTTTTTTCTTCATTCCACACCGAATTCGAACGGCAAGTTAAGCAATACAATAAAAGCATTCATTTCTTATCAGACAGAGAGTCGCGAGAGGCGGTGCTCTAATTTATATAAAATAGATGAATATCGAATATAAACGTGTAATTTGTTACGGAGAGAAAACTACTTGGCCGAGTCGTCAGGTCAAGAGCAGCAGTTTTTGCTATTCAAACTTGGCCCGAGCAACTGCAGTGGAGAGACCGTGAATTGAATAAAACGCCGAATTATCTCCAGTTATGAAACTTTAATAAGACGTTCTGATTTTATTAACTTTTATGTTGTAGATGAACAATAATGATCCGGTAATTTTAGGAAATCTACCAATTCATTTCCTAAAAATTTAATTTATATTTACTTTTAGCATTATATGTAGTACTAATTTAACTCAATCATATCGTGTTTTTGAGGACAGATAAGTACTTAATATGAATGCTAATACATAATATTAACACATAGATAATGTTGTTGAGTTTGTACGACCGTCAGCTTATGGTTTAAGCATAAGAATTAAGAATTAAGATTAAAACTAAACGTGTTTTCTCAAATTGAAAGTGACAGTATTAGAAGCTTTTCATAATGTTTGTTACGTTACGTGTATTTTTTTTATTAGGCTGCCCTGGAAATATGGAACATTAATAAAGATGTGGGATTATACGAGTAACTCTTTGGCCGTGCAACGTGACCTTTTATTTAAATTCGGTCCTTTTTTATATTGTTGTGAATTTTGAATTGCGATTGTCATGGATGCAATTTCGATCACATTTAACAGGATTGTCAGATGTACAAAACCCTTTCTTAGCCATGAATCTTAAATTTGCTAAATTCGTCAACAATACAACGAGTTATCATAATTAAAATTTTGAACTTCCGGCGAATAAAAGCCCATGTATGGACCCGAACAAATAACCAATCAGCATAGACACGTGATGTCGGATTCACTCGTCGGTTCGTTTTTAATAAATAGGATATTTTCCAATATGACAGCGGCCCTTTAAGTAACACAAATTTGGCAAATAAAATCCGAAATTTCTACAATTTGGCATTTATAATAAACGAGGTTCATAGTTTTAAAATGGCTTTGTCCAAAGATTTTAAAAATCTTATTAAATATCAGTTTTTTGTGAAAAAAAGAAATAATATCTCGTTGTCTTTTTACGATCCATAATTTGTTAGTAATTTATATTTTCATGAATAATATGCCGGAGCTGAAGTTTAAGACTTATTTAACTCTATTTAGGTTTGAACTACATTAGTCACTGCTTATAAATGTAAAATATGATATCTTGCCACTTGTAATAATATCAACGATGGCAACTTTATCTGCATGAAATTGAATTTTCTTACATTTGATTTAAAAAAATCATTTATGGTTATATGGTTTAGAGGCAAGTGCTTCTTTGAATCATACACGATTATTTTAAGTCCCACGAATAAGGTTGTCAGGTATCCGGCTTTACCAAATTCACTTGTAGGTTTTAAATTGTTATTAATAGTATGTAATTTTAATGGTTATTTCCGGTTAGTATGTGAACATGAATATTTATAAGTCTTTACGTCAATAGAATTAATGGTGTCCTTTTGTCAAGGCTCGCATTACCGCTGCACCTTTTTCTGTTGTATTACAGCTGTGCTCGGCCTGTTGTGTTTTCATTTCTGGGTAAACAGTCTGAATGGAGATACATTGTGGTACATTACGCAACGGTGACGTAACGCATTCCCTTAAGACGTCATAGGAAGTGAGTTCTATTTGAGTCTGGATGTGTTTGTCTATGTGCGGCAATGACCGCTTAAGAGCAGATTGCCTGCTCGTATGCTATTCCTTTAGTATAAAGAAATTATTTTACTCCTGGTATGGCAGCTGGTATATTGCTTTAACGGTGAAAGAAAACATTGTGTGGAAACTTGCATGCCTAAGAATTCTCCACGATGTTCTCAAAGGCATGTGAACTCCGTCAATCCACACGTGGCCGGCATTGTCGACTACGGACTAAACCCTCTCATCTCTGTTAGGATATCTGTGTCTAGATTAATAGATTAATGATGATAAAGTCTTCGTATGAACAGGCCAGCCCTACCCACCAACGAACTCTACACACAAAGGTTTAATTAAGGTCGAAAATCCGAGTAATCACGCAGTCGTGAAATAAAAGCATAGAGCACGAGGAACAAAGTAATTGTAGAGAGTAATGTGACATTGTCTCTATTGTGATGTTGTTAACCGAATTATTTTTAAACAATGCGTATCATTTTTCACTTTACCACGATAAACCAGACCGCTCTATTATGGAAATGTGAAATTTGTTTAATGAGAATTATAAGCGGATCACGAGAGCACCAATTTGGACATTACCGTATTCGACAACCTTTGAGGCACAGTTGTGACTACGCCAATCTGATACTTGTGGGGTCCTGGATTCGATCCTTAGTGTTACATTGATATCAAATGAAAACAAACAGGATGATTGATATAATTTGTTATAGCATGTTCTGATTTTACTCAACATCCGACTATATTTTGTACTGTTTTTTCGCTCTTATGTGGCAACAGGGCTTTGGGCAGCAGTCAAGATTCAATAACATAATGACAATCATTTAATAGAGTAACTCTTTATAGACAATTAAAAATACAATTTTATGATTACAATATAAATGATATACTTATCGTGCAACTTGAACTCGTACATACTACATCTCTTTCGGATCGGATCATCGTACATCTCATCATCATCTTATTTTCGCATATCTACTGATTTCATTTTATTTAGATACGACGTTTTTTATTTCCCTTATATTTATTTTCTCTTATGCCGTTTTGTCGATTGAAATCAAATCGCTATTTTTAGTTGGATCAGCGACGTTGATAAAACGAATACGCGCGAACGTAGAATAAAATTTGTCATGTCATTTTCTGACATATTAAAAAACAGTAACGTCGTGACAATCTTTACTTTGACAATTGTTATTTAATAGATCGGGTGTCGAAAATGAAAGCTTTTGTTCAGAACCTGTTCACGGGCTAACAATGCCGTCGCTTTCAAAATCAATTTGCGAAGTTTTCGATAGCAAAGTAATCGTTTAACCTTTTATCAATAAAATCTTTATTACCCGTAACTACGAGTATATAACTGAGTCACTCAAACACACTCACAGTCACTCGAAGAACAAGTTGACAAGGTAATAATGGTTTATTTGATGGTGGTAGAGTCTTATGTCGAATGCTCGCCTGCGGCCGCACCACCGCCGTACCTATTTCTGCCGAAAAGCAGCAGTGTGAAAACTGCTGTGTTTCGGATGGTAGGGTGTGGTTAGGCATAAGACACCAGACAAGAGGCATTCCAACTTAATCCTCATGAGTAGCAACGCGTCCACATACGACCTTAGATAGGACTTTTGTCCTAGCTGAGGTTTGATGTGGATGTCCACGGGTTGCAGTGACCACTTAACATCAGGTGGCCTGCATGCTCGTTTGCTATTCCGTTTGAATAAAAACAAAAATATATTAAGCGATGTTCAGGACACAGCAGCATCCACGTACGACCTCAGAGATGTCCATGGGCTGCAGTCAACACTTATAATCAGGTGGCCTGCGTGTTCTTCTACAATGCTATTTATTTAAAAATAAAAATATATATTATTTGCAACGCAGATGCACAGGTCAGTGACAGGAATGAGATGATGTGTTATTACGGAGTACAAAATATTTTGTACAACGAACTGATGTTACTTGCCTGTCTTATTCGCATATAAAAGGTTTGGAGTTCCTGTCGCCTTCGCATAGAATGCCGAAAGTCACAGGTCATCGCTCTTTATCAAAAAATTGATAACGTTGCCTCTTTGTGTAACGTCGGAGACCTAAAATTCAATGTAAACTTCAACTCGGGAGCCATAGGAAGTTAGTTTTTATTAGGATGAAAGCTATTGCGCATAGTGAAGTTTACATAAGACTTAACTACCTTACTGAGAAACGCTGCAACCTCGCCTTAGATATTGAACTTTGCCTGAAACAGAAAATCTGTAGATTTTGTGTATTAGGTGTAATTGTGTAAAGTTGTTCTGTATATTTAAAGCTATTCGACGAAAGCTTGTACAGATTATCATATTTTTCTTATTTTTTAAATTTTATTAGCAGTATAGCATCCTACTAATATTATAAATGCGAAAGTTTGTATGTTTGTTTGTTTGTTACTCCTTCACGCAAAAACAGCCGAACCGATTTTTATGAAATTTGGCACACACATAGAGGGTAACTTGGATTAACATATAGGATAGTTTTTATCCCGAAAAAAACTATCCTATACATTCCTGTGGGATGCCATTGGATGATTTTTATATATTTTGCATGTTTTTTGACTTTAATGTATTTGTTACTCCTTCACGCTAAAACTACTTATCAG
>DWKW01002107.1:0-11489 GCA_018250115.1 Doberes anticus
AACTTTAAAAAAAATATGTATATGTATGCTAGGTAGGTATGTATCAAGATTTTTCAAACAAATACTTTCAATTTACTAACTTTAAAAAAAATACAGTATTATATTCAAATTTTACCAACTCGCCTCCAGGCAGATTCACAGAAGACAGCTGCAGAATTGCATCTAAACGTGAATTGATCTCCACTTTCCATCTCTTCTGCTGTACCTCTAGCACTCTACCAACAACAACGTCGCCAACTTCACCAACATATCGACTTTTCAAAGGCTTTATGCAGATTAACTTATTAACTTTTTGCATCACCCCAGCTACAGAGGCCTTGAGGCAGTCCCCTTCTGAATATGTTCCATGGCCCCTGAAGTAATATCCAGTGTCACAAATAATATTCAAAGTTTTAGAAGTGCATCTGAGACTTTATACAAAGAGTTTTTAAATATTGTGACACAACAATGAGAAGTAATAATGTTTTTTGATAATTATAGCAATGTGGATTTTAATAAACATGGCGCAAATTTTTTAAATATGGTAAAAAAATAAGGAAATACAGCAGATTCGTCGTTTTTTAATGGAATTGAATGTAAAAAACACAATATTGGTGAATAAGCCCATAGACTGTACTATTTTAGAATAACAGTTTTGATATGTGCTTGACGCCTCACCAAAAACGCAGTAAGACCGAACGAAACTTACCGCATGAAATCATGTAAGCCAGTTATAACCTCGCCGGGTGTATAAAATTGAGGTAACTCAGTGTTACATGGTACCGAATGATTTACTCGCTCTGAGGCTAGTTTTATTGAAACATGTTCAGTCATTTTTGAAACTTAGATGAAATTCTTAAACAAGATTAAATGAAACAAATAAAACATTTGGTGATAAACAAATCCCAGTTAACACTGTGATCCTGATCAGTCAGATCGGTGATGGATGTGAGTGATGTGACTGTGACACAATGTACCACAGATACACTACAGGAGTGACTTCAGCCAGAGTGGCGTCACTCCCTGACTAGTTAGTTAGTACCTAACTACCTCATGAGAACCCTCCAAACCCTGAGAGATGAAAGTCTCGGATCTAATCTAGTCTGGAAATCCAATGGCTATGGACTGGATGACAGGTAAGTAATAAGTTTCCATCATCAATGTAATAGATTAAAATTAGCAAAGTGATGTACCTAAAAGCTGGCAAATAATAATATATTGCCTTTCATATATATAAATAAATATTAAATATTTATATGATTATATGAATAATTTGACAGCTACAGTTGCAAGCTTCTTACAAATATTTACACCCAAAAAGCACCTATAGATTCCCTGATAAATTGTTAGTAAATAATATTACTCATTTTTATAATATAACTTCAGAACAGAGAGAGACTTCTCTGAGAGAAGACCCGTGCCCAGCAGTGAGACAATTATTGGTTGATAATTTTACAAAACAAACTGGATTTCATTATTTTTCAATTGTCAATCTAGACTTGTTAACTTATTCACGCCAGGAGATACTTTCAGTGATTCTACCTAGCTTCTAAAAGCAACCAATGCCACCATATAAATAATATTTTGTCTGTGATACCGCTGACAGTGACGGCCAACATTAAAATGTGTTAGTTATGTGATGTACCCCTGGAATATTGACATAATTCGAGTACTTAACTTAACTTAAATAAATACCTACACTACCTACAGTTCCTTCACCTCTTCCTACCTGCAGAATACATCACTAAATAAATAGGAAATTATATTTTGTTCTTAATTTTTTAAGGTAATTTACGTTCTTTTTAATATAACTAACGTATTAAAGACAGGTAGCTTACGACAGTAGCATAGTTACTGTTGCTTTTGAGAAATTGCTGTTTTTTTGCCATATTATTTACTAATATCCTTTAACTTTCCGCTTTTCAGAGTTGCAGACAAAACGGAATTCTGAAACCAATAATGTCTGCTGCAAATGCAGCCCCAATTACTGCGACCGATAGTTTGTCGCAGGCTTTAAAAGCTAATATCATACCGAATCAAGAATATCTTTTACAGGTACTAACTATAGAAATCAATGCTATGAGACGTTAATGGTATTCTGTAGGTAAATAATGATTTTTTTACATCAGGGATCTGTCTTAGATTCTGCAGTTGAAGTATTGTTACATCGACTCCGTGGACTTTGTGACAATGTTGACGCTGGTCCGGAGACGTTTGATGATCAAGAAGTGTGTTTTAGCTTGCGTGATCCCAATCAACAGGTATAGTATCTTGTAGAACAGCCTTTATAAATAATTTTATTTTAAAATTTATATTGTAACTGTGAATTATAAATGAATTTGACGACCTGCTTGACCTGATGGAGGTCAGGGATTCAGAGGGTCCTGGTTTCAATTCAGGCAGAAAATTTAATTATGATCCCAAGGTACAAGGATCCTTAGTGTGCTATGTTTATTATTTATTGGTTGTAGGCCGCACCATTAATGCTGCGAGTTCGTAAAGCCCTCGATGCAAGAGACATGCCATACCAACTCCGTTACATTGGGCAGCCAGACCTTGGAGACAAAAGCAGGCCAACTGTGGTGAGATCAAGCCTCGACATTGCTTGCAGTGGCATGTTGTTAGATTTCCTCAATGAACTTGGATGCAGAATTGAATTTGAATATAGCATAAAAGGTTATACTAATATAATGTTCCTTGCTTTATTGATCTATTTAAATTCAATGTGTGTTTTTAAGTAGATGGAATATTTCCTAAGGACTGAAGTTCATCATGATAGTGAAAATGGGTTGAATTGGCTTCATTTTTAAAAAATGGTGCTGACACAATATTTAAAAAAAAATGTGTATACAAATTAGGTCTTCAGGACTAATCCATGTGAATTTTCAGGTTACATGTTTAGAAAAGGACGCATGAAGATCACAGTTGCTAAGGTGTTTAAAATCTCACAAGCATCTATGCCTCCAGAACCCATATCACAAAGTTACCTGGTTGAATTATCTGTGAGTCTTGTAAATCGTTTTCTTATTACTACTCATTTTGTCTCAATTTTACTGTTTTTCTAATACTCAATAAAGGATCGGAGTGTGACATGTGAATCATTAGTTAGTAATTTAAATAGTTTCTGTCTAAGACAGTTTACTTTTTAAAAGCTTATATGGGTCAACTAAAGTGTAATGTAACAATCATTAAATTCTTAATTTGTTTTTTTTTCTGATAAATCAATATAAGCATTATCTTATAGTACAAAATCATATTGGTTCAAAGTCTTGTAATAAGAGGTATGTTTTACTTATGCAAATTGATAATGGTAGTATGCTTCCTTTACCCTGTTAAATTCTGCCATCATCAATAAATTTGTAAATATCTACAAACCTCTATTATCCTATTAGACTTCTTATAAATAGGATTAATGGTAGTTAGAAGTGAGTCACAGTGTTTAGACAAATAACAAATGAATTTTTTACTGTCTAGTATCACATTTTTATTTTCGATTTCATTTTCTACCATTTAGTTTAAATTAAATTCCTGATCCTTTACCTTCAGGTTCTAGCTCCACAGGGACAAGACGCCATAGCAGAAGATATGCGTGCCTTTGCAGATCAACTACGACCACTGGTGCAACTTGATAAGATTGATTATAAAAGACTAGGTCATATGACTGGTACATAGTCCATGGTTTCTATCTTAGGCTGGCTAGAATAACACTAAAGGGTCTTTGTTTTTGGTAAGCAGTATGAGGTACTTGCACAGTTGTAAGTTCAGATGCAAAACCACTTTAGTTGAAACAATGACAATGTAAAAAGTTTAGCTTGTATCAAATAGTAACATATAAATTCAGTTTTTTAACATATGATTAGAAAATTTCTTTCATGTACAAATTTAAGACTTGGGTGCACACTACAAACCATAATAAATTATGTATCTTTAAAAACTAGTGAATTTTATTTACTTTCTATGAACCCCCTAAACTTATTAATAAAATATCTATAATAGAAATAGTCAAATATAAAAAGTGCTTAAAATTTTCTATTTTATTTTACAAAATCTGGATTCTTTTTAGAACCCTTTATAACAATATGATCTTCCCCATAGTCATAATCTTCATACTTGAAGCCATGCACATAAGCAAAGTTCCCAAAATATAAACAGTTTTCGTAGTTCTGGTCAACAAATTCTGGAAATTTAAAGTAAACAAAACGTAAAGAAAAGTAAGTAAACGTAATTTACTCTTCTTAAAAAAAATAGATTGAGCCATACGTATCGTGCACTAAGAAGTTTGTGTTAACTGTTTCGCGCGTAATCATCAATTACTCCATTACATCCCACAGCTGGGTATGGAACTACCCTCAAAGAAGAGAAGAGTTTAAGTCATAGTCATAGAGTTATTAAACTCCATATGCCTTTGAATAAATGTATTTATCCTACGCAATATTCACATTCAAGCCTAAAGCAGCGCACTGACCACAGCCGCTCAATATGCACAATCATCAAGTCTTCATTAGTCTCCCATTGCTAAACGTGCAACATTCTTCTTTCGCACTACAGTAAATTGAGTATGACTATAAATATTTTTTAGTACGACTGCGATAGTTCTTAGGAAAGAAGCAATTTCAAGTTAAGCCCCTGAAATATAATACCATGATAAATCAAAGTAAGCAAACCTGCTCCATGAATGCAGTTATACAAATCCATCACACAATGGTTGTCAAATATAAACGTTGCGTTAGTACCGAAATCGAATCCGCAAACTTTTTGAAAGTACGTTGGACACACTCCGCACCTGCAAAATCGATCTGAATCTGGCAATACTGATTTAGTAGTAGGTAATATTGTACTAGTAGAGTGCAATTAGTATGCGTAAGTTGCGAAGAACATGCAAGATATATGTTATTCAATTTTCAAAAATTTGTAGGGAATCTGCAATCTTCAGGAAAGCGCATCGCGCTAGTGTATTTCCTAGAGTAAATATGCTCCAGTTGATTGGGGCCATAACAAGCTGTAACGTTATGTTCGTAGTTACAAAATGTCTAACAAGCAGTTATCTCAGCAGGAAACCAATCAACACATATTCTAAGCAGTTTTCTACACCAGCATAATCACTACTATTTGAAGAGAAGATAAATTTCTCCCGACCCAGTATATTAGTATATAGGTAGGCTAAGAGAAATTCAATATTGGTCCAGCACCAATACAAATTATTAGAAACTTATTAGAAACAAATTATTAGTATATTTCAATCAGAAAGAGATCTATCTCAAAATTATAGTAGGAATACAGGTCTCTATTGCGGTGTAGATTATTGGATGTACCTACGGGTCGGTGAATTTAATCGATATTTTATTGATAGTTTCTAGCAAAACCTAGTTTAACAGTATCTGATTTGACATGGATAACAACGGCTGCCAAGGAGGTAACAAGGTAGAATAAAATGTTCGATTGACGGCGGCATTTATCGGACGTTCGGTAGTGCTAGGCAGTTAACTCTCTTTTGATAGAGAATTGGAAGAAGAAGGTTTCCTTGTGGGAAGTTTCTATATATTCCGTAACACTAACGATTGCATTGTAGTTGCATAAGCTGTTGGTCTGTTATTAGACTAATTTAGACATGGAATTTATAAGCGTACAAATAAAGGAGTGTTGCTGAAAAGGTATTTTCATTTCAGGTAGGTACCTACCTAAAGATCCGACAAGTTAAAACTGAGCCCTCATACTTAACTCAAATATGTATACAGCGAATACGGCTGCTAGTAAAACTACTGACCGAACACATGATGATGGTAAAAATAAGCTACGTGATAATATTTATAAGGTATCACCTACCTGTGATCATCTGGTGCTGGATTTTTTTTATAAACCAAAGCATGCCCAGTATTAGTAACATGTAATCCTAAAAGTAAAAATAAAAACATTGCAAGAAAACCTTCCAATAAATAATAGTTGTTTTTTAATAATTTGTTATTCTGCAGGCCGATACACGCATTGTAGTATTTTTTTATTATATAGGATAATTTAATGCCAATGGCAGCGCCAGTCGGAAAGGCAGATTGCAGAAACAATTAAAATATATATATTTTGGTACGTTCGATCAAAATATAGTAGAGGCAAGTGAGGTATTAAAAAGGTATTTTAAAATAAAATTCGTCGCATATTTCCTCATAAATAAAAAAAATATTGCGATCTGTCACACTATTACCGCCGTTATGTTGTCAAATAAATATATATAAAAATAAAATCTTCCATATAGGTACATAATATTTTTAAATAACAATAAAAATTAAGATCTTCTGCATCTTACGAAATAGGCACATAAATATGTTTTCGTAACTACTGAAATGTACATTAAAAGTCTTTATTAGTACCTAATAGCTAAACCAATTACACTCACCAAAAATCTTAAAAAATAAAAACAATTTAAACACATCTATGCAGCCCTTTTTCATGTTTTCATGAAATTTATAATTTTGAATCGACTTTCACGATCTTATCATTTAATTATTTTTTTTATTAGCAAAGCAATAGAGGTAAAGGAGTGGTTCAATTGCAAATATTATAGGTTCTTGCCTAGTGAGTATATACCTATTCTATTGTAAAATTGTAACAGAACCGTGTCTCTATACTGAAGATATTTTAGAAATTTTAAATGATATCAACTGTTTAGAGATTCTTAATTAACAGCACCCTTTTATTTTTTTTAATTTTATCGGGTTTCATATTTGTTCTACCATCACGCAAAAAAGTTGCATAAATTTGAATGGGACTTTCTTAGTTTAGTTGAATATGATTAAACTTAAGTACTGCGATAAGTTTTAACCAGTCCCAGTGATCAGAGGGACCAAAGATACAGGTAAAAACCTCTGTGTAATATAGGCCATCACTTATTAGGTAAACAATTATTATTATTATTCGTAATTATCTATTCGGTATGTTTGTTCCAAAATCACAGAAATACTGCTGAATAGATTTAAATGGGACTTTTACTATTTAATTGGATATGATTAGACTAAAATACTGCGACAAGTTAAGTAAATCACAAATACGACTAGACCTGTCTGTAAAAGCGAAAAAAGTGATAAATAATTATTATTTAGAATTGTTGTTTTTCACTTTTTCACAAAGTTAAACCTTCACAGTTCCGGGCGGAAACTAGATTTAGATAAATTTTGTTGAAAATTAAAGTTACTTAAATTTTTACGTAATACTAAATAATAAAATATCGTAAAAGTTAACTAGCTGTGAATGTTTTTAAGATGTGTTACTGTACAAAATTAATAGCAACGTCTTCTGTTTTTACATAAGACAAGAATCTTCTTTTTTCCGCAGAGTAGGTACGTACTACGTACAAAATTTAAAGATTCCGTGTTTTTATCTACAGAAAACAGCATAACGGAATAAATTTGTCAAGCATTTCATACGCATTGGTCGGGTATATCATATACGGTATAAAGACTTTTCCCTAGCAGATATAACTCGAAAATTAAGATCACTGTACGCCAGCATTCAATGTGTATTGCTACGTACTTAATATACTTATTGCGTTTTTTTAGTACAAAGATTATCGTAGCGGAGAACGTGAGAGGCATCACGCGAAGCGTTAATGAGTCACTCAATGTTATTGTTGTTCTCGTGTTTTTGCAACAAGCGCAGACCTAAGACCTCTGATAGGAATAATTGACAGCAATAACGAGTGAACCCGTATGTGACCTTAAGGTACATATCAACAATACGAAGACCTTTTCGTTACCGAGTTATGTGTTATACGCACATGAGAAAGGCTGAATGTATATACCTTCTACTTACAGATTACCCTGTCACTATCAGACGATATTGCGTCACCCAGTGCTAATAGCGTATTGAGAAATATGAAGTGTAAAAAACATGTAGGTTGGTAAATACAGAATACATAATCAATTTCCGACACAAAGAGAAAAAAGTATATCATCATGCTACGTGTTTAGAACCTGACAAATTAATATAGGTATACTTAGTTTAAGATTAGCACTTTCAGCAAATTTACAACTCGTCTCCAACCAATAGGATTTTTTAAAAGAAGTGCTGTTGACGAATTTTTTATTGTGACGATTCATGAATTGGAATTGCGTAGTCCACAGGACTATGTCAATGATTGATGAGCGTAGCTTCGATATACCTAAATGCGTAGGCGTACTGACGTGGGTCGGCATGTGTATAGTAAGAGCAGGCTCACAAACGACACTTCCTTAAAAGTAGTCTCTACATTTGCTTTTAATCCTAGCAGTAATGTTTGAATTGACACAACGGCAAATTGTTTTTTTTTTAACTCACTCCATCACATCCATGTTTATCCAAAATAAATTCTATACCTATGTCAAATGTACCTGGTTATTAAAAAATGAGATGAAATTGAGCAATTAAATATTAAAGCGTAACAGTAAATAACTATACGAGTTTACTTACCTTTTACTTAACACAAAGTTTTAATTTCAAATAAATTTAAGTCAAGGTAGTCAGGTAAGTCAGTGAATTACTCGATGGGATTTTCCAGGTTTACTGTGGAACCGTTTTTTTTTTTAAAGAAGTTGTTTCAACTCTATGGATGTAAGTTACCATCTTTATCATGCACAGATCTTCTCACAGAGAGGATGGGGCTTAGACCATAATCTACTATGTCGGCCAAGTGCGTAGTGGCGGTCTTCATATGCGAACATTGCGGAAAACTCTTAAGCATGCAGTTTTCCTTACAATGTTTTACTTCACCGTTGAAGTAAATGATAAATTAATTTTAACAAAAAATTTTCAACGAGACTCTAATAAAGCCCTACCGGAACGGGCGGTCGAAGATTTATTTATTTCTTTATTGACTTTTACTAGGGATACACTATTCAGGTAGCTACATTATTATTTGATTTGGTCATTAATGATTCACGAACCCAATGTGCATTAGGCACATAACTCGTATCTAGGCATGTGGAAAACACATATATATTATAAGATATTACAGATATTGAGGTAATTATTTGATATAACATGATACGCGCGGTCGTGGCAGACTTGCTGGCGCGTTGGCCGGTTCACCTTGGCGCTCACCCACCACGGAAAGCTCTTTAATCAGAGCGCTGCTCTTATAATATTATACTAAAATGAGATTTTGAGCTATGTAAGCACCTTATGACTTCTTAATCAGTCGTTCTCTCAATTTATTTTATTTTAATATGGATTATGCGATATGCAAATCGGGTAGATTTTAAATACCAAGTGATCTACGACGTTACTTCTACTACATACAAGTATGTTAGTTTTAGTACTTCTGGAAAAAGTTGTGAAGAGTAAACCTCCTAATTCTGTCATTATTATAATTTGAACAATTAAGGCGCTGTCGAGACTCTAAAATCATTAGGTGGATAGTGAAGTTAAAACGTGCCTCCATTTACTAAGTCTTTAAATAAACTAACTATTTGTATAAAAGTTTATTCAAAAAACTTACCTAAAAAGTAACCTAATTTTACAAATCTTAAAATAATCGACTACGATAAAAAAAAAATTATAATTATGCTCGTTCTCTCTATTAATGTGTTGCGGACGAAAAGAAGAAATTGCGTGACGAGAAGCGATCGCCCCGAGCCTCCGCGATTACAGGGCAGTGATGTCCTGTCCTGTAATGTCCTGTCCTGCAATGAAGTCCAGTGACATCGTGACAGTGACCTGTCGACAGTCTTTTATCGTTTTTGCAAATGCGTGAGAAAGACAAAGCATTGAATCGTCAAAATTTCTACAATATATCTGCGGCGTTCACAAAAAGTTCTTTATTTTTCATCATCAATCCTTTATTCCAATTTTCAACTAATATGCTTTTCTATTTGCATGCAGCAAAGTTCTCGAATGTTCAAATAATTTTTAAATTTGACAAATAATATATTTCCTAAAACTATTATTTATAAAGTATTTCTTTATCTACTGAACCCCACACACGTTAACTGAATTGTTTCAAGATTGAAACACGACTTACAGCGCCTTGACGAAAGGTTTTTTAATTTATAAATAAGGATTGTGTCAATGTGTTGTGATTGTGGCTCTGTTCAGAAAGGATCTTCATTTGTTAAGCTAAATAAGTAATTCCAATATCATAACCGTTAAAATAATTTTTTCATCATCACTATTTTGCAAACTTTGTACATACATACGATACATGACGTGTCAATTTGCAATATTGGCTAAAATTACATTTATTAACACAGATGGAGTTACGATATGGCTAAATAAGGACGAACATACGGAATTAACCAGCGCTGAATTTTAAAGGCTTATTGAGGCACCGCATTAGCACAATATGGATATGATAATAATAAGTTACTTATCATTGACTTTTCCTTTTCCTTCTGTACCCATGAACAACCCACCGACGGGACATTGAAAGGTTAGCTTTACGCTAAGAATTGTCAGTTATAACGTAACCACGGGCCATCCATGGGCCTACTCTACCGATCAATACACGGAAATTCAATATTTTTGCAAAAGACATTTCTATTTGAAATACATTCTGTGGCGGCAGTAATTTGACTCCTGCAACCTTCAACGGTTACCCGCTTCTATAATGTGTAATACTAATGTTCTTTGTTGTAACCTATTTAATAAATGTCGTATTAAAAAGACAAGTTTTTCTATTCTCCCCTAAGAACCTCTTTATAGTGCTCACAGCTACCCTAGTATTTATCGGTGTCTCGGAGTTTTTTTTTCACAATACATGTAGGTATAAGTAGAGACAGATCGACTAATGTTCAGTGATAATTACAGAGCTTGGGAATTTATATTCAACCCCAATAGGACAGAACATTTGCCAAAGAGAGTAGAGTCTGATGTTAGATGATGGTGAACACTACTTGAAATTTTAATTTGATAAATGTAGGTATATTATAAACAGAATTCTCCAAAAATGCTGACCTGCAGCGACACCACCGCAGCATACATTTCTACCGTAAAGAAGCTTTGCTATGTTTTGGTTTGAAGGGTGTGCAGAATACACTGGATAAGAGGCAGTAGAAATGGATGCCTATTTCGATCCTATTTGAGATTGGATGAAGTGCCCATGCTCGTTTACTATTCCATTAATATAAAAAAGATAGACGTATGTAAAGAATAATATACGATGAAGCGTTGCATTATAATAATTCTTTGGTCTCCACATTCATTAGCCCTACCAAAGAAGCACGTTGCACCCAAAGTAGGTCTAAAACTTCAGGTAGGTACTTTAAACGACGCTTGCATACCGTTACTCAATATTTCTTGCATAAATCTGTGGGCAGCGGAACAAGTTATTCCTAATAGGAAATTAGATGAAACAAGCTGTCACGTATAAGTATATCTATCTATAAGCTTGTCGTGTGCAAGCAACTGTTTTTCATGAATACATTGAATATATAGGCACAATTTTTTTTAAAAATATTAACAGAATAGAAAACGGGCATAAAGTGGTCACTGCAGCCCATGGACATCCACATCCAACTTCAACTAGAACAGTAGTCCTATCTCAGGTA
>DWKW01002108.1:0-11487 GCA_018250115.1 Doberes anticus
GGATGTCCATGGGCTGCAGTGACCACTTAACATCAGGTGGCCTGCATGCTCGTTTGCTATTCCGTTTGAATAAAAAATAAAAAAAAGTATTGGTATCAGGAAAATTGGGTTATAATTAACACGTACAATCTATTCGAACTATACTACATTTTAATAGTTCATTGACATATAATGTCTCGGGTTCAAAATTCCCGGAGCAAAAAATTGTAGGTGTACCAGATTAATATGGAAGCAATATTTTTTGTTCAAACAGTTCATTCCTTCCACATGGCCTGCGGCTGCGACAGGCGACAGCGGATCGGTTTTAAAAAAAAATTAGAAGTGGTGGTAGGTTTGATCTTAATTGATGGTAAGATCTTATGCCTGCGGCGGCACCATCGCAGCACCTTTTTCTGTCGTAAAGCAACAGTGTTGCCACTGCTGTGTTTCGGTTTGAAGGGTGTAGTTACGCAGAAGACACCGGACTGAACTGCCAACTTAGTCCTCAGGAGTAGCAACGCATCCACACACTACCTCAGATAGGACTTCTGTCCTATTTGAGGCCACTTAACATCAGGTGGTCTTTGGTGTTCTGTTAAAATTAAAAAAAATAATAATAAGTATTATCTGCCGCAGCCCAGGACTTTTTATTGTTTCATGGATTGTGTAAACATATCTTGTGAAGTAAAAAAAATCATAAAACAAATACAAGACACTTTTACGGTACGGTAGGCATGGGCCTCCTGACGGGCCTCGAAGACTAGATGCAGGCTGGTAGTAATTAAACAACTTTAAGAACAATCGAATTACACGGTATTTCACAAGTTCGATGAACCCGATGACACCCAATGACGCATACCGCGGACCGCAGCCGCAAACCGCATTGCACTAACATATTACCCCATGGCAAATACTTATAAATAATGTGTAATTATAGGTACGAGAACGGTTCATATCCTTTTTTGTTTCATCTCTAGTTCATAGCAGAATACAGTATGTAAATTTTATATGTACTTACCTATCTAATTACAACCAACTTTTAAATAAAATTCTGATTATTAAAGAAGGTTCATATTACCAGGGGCTAAGGTTGTTTTTCGAAAAAGAAAGTTCGTGTTGACGTTTCTTGTAATTTTGCTGTATAGGTTGAACAAAAAATGTAATGGTGGACTTTAGATGATGTAAGCGGTCATCGACCTCGGAAGCCATGATTGGTTTTTGGGAGTCGTGTCATGATCGGACTTATAAATTCTATTTTCGAATTGTTATTTCCTGGGATCCTCTTTCTCCCGTCATAGATTTTTTTTTTCTTTTTATTCTCCTTCCGCTCGTGTGTACATTGTTGTTTGTGGAATTTTAATCAACCCCTTTAGGTAGTTAGGTAAACTATTTTACATATAGTCAGTAATTTTCTAAACACTATAATTATACGCTAAAGTAGTTTACACTTAAACTAGTTTTTAACTAAATTCTTACTTTTGTTTGTGAAATGTTTAATAACTCATTTATAAAAAATAGAGTAAAATTCGAAAACGAAGTTAAGGACGTAGGTCTTAAGATAATACTTTTGACTTTCGTTTTTATAAAATGTAAAATGTGTGTTGCAGATATTTCGAATGTCACATCGGAGAATGTGACTAAACTAACAATTTTTAGTTTTGCTATATTAAAAGTTTACTACAACGTAAAATTCAAATTTAAAATTCAACAACAATATTGATAGAATATTACTGAACAAAAGTGTATTCTAAATGTGTTTGTATTTTATTAAAGCATATTTACTCGACCGTATTTGATCATGCTGTGCGTTCTAGATAAGGTTAGTAGTGCACTTGAGCAAACAAGGATAAGGTTAAGCGTACACTGAGTTACACTTTGAATGCTGTCGGAGATGTTAACAATTTTTTTTATTATTAGCCCTTGTGTATTGAAGCGGCGAATGGGAGCAGTCCTTATGTTAAGTGGCTTCTGCATCCCGAAATAACATATGTCTTTGCTTTGCCTTAGCCATATACACTTAAGCGAAAGAAAACATGTTCAATACGTTTTAGAAAATTAGAGATCCGCAGAGTTTTATTATTTGTTGCTCTTAAGAAATGCTCTTTATAATTTGTATATGCATGAATTATTATGGCTTACAGGCCTGTTAATAGACAATTTATTAAACAGTTCATTATTAGGATGGTTGTTTTACCGTATTTCAAACAGTTGATGAAATAACAGTACAATATAACGAAGATAGAAACGCCACGGCCGGTCCGAAAGTCAGAGCTGATTAAAAGAACATAATGTTTTTTTTTATTTAATAGGTATATTTATTACATGCGTTTGATCAAAATGCAATGTACAGATTTTTTTCTGATTTCGTAAAAAACGTTTTTTTTGGAATTTTAAATAGATATCGAGATTATTGGGCTACTCATTTTTCTACCAAATTTTATTGCGATCTGTCAAAAATTGCGATACTTATAGTGTTGCTTAATAACAACTATATTAATATAATAAATTAAAATAAAGTTTTTTTTTACTTTTGCTGTTTTACTTAACAAAATATTATTCAGTAGGTACCTACTCCAAAAATGCTGTCGTATAAATATTCCACTAAGAGATGAAAAGGTCCACCATAGTCCACTGTTGGACAAGCACGGGTTAGTGGACTTAATCTGCCTTTAAAGACATAATGGAGAACAGGTACTCAGGTTTCCTCACGATGTTTTCCTTCCTTCACAGCCGAGTAAGTGGTAATTCGTTTCTAATTATTCTAAGAATTAGAAGTGCATGCTGGGATTAGAACCCGGACACGGATTTCTAATCTATCTATATACCGGGTCAGCATCTATTGGCATCTATCTGCATCTATTTCTGCCGTTAAGCAGCTGTGTGAGCACTGAACAGGAGAGAGGAGAGAGAAGATATTCCTATTCAGCGCTCAGCGCGCAACGCTCGCTTACGACCTCAGATAGGACTTTAGTCCGACTTGAGATTGTATATGGGCCGCACTGACCACTTAACATCTGATGGTCGACATGCTATTCCTTTAATATTAAAAAAGGTAAAACCTTACACAGAACTAAAAACAACTTTCACTTTGAAGGCAAGTTTAAGTTATCTTTTCATTCCTGTATATAGCCCTTCTAGTATCAATTCTTTGTCCGTCTGTCTGCCTATCTGTATTTTTAACATCCCAATATTCGTTTAGATACGATAAGAATGATACGATGCAGTATGTTGCATCTGATCCGCATTTGTATGCGAGTGCGTGGTTCACTTCGCTTTATGTTTCCACAAATACGTGAACCGTGGTAAGCTCCCACGGAAACTGTACACCTTGATGTGCCACTGTCGATGTGGCTAGAAGTGCTATTTTTAGATACACACGATAGTAAAATGTTCGCTGGTATGCAATTTAATTTCACTGAGTATTTAAGTAATTCAATTTACGCGATATCTATGTTCGTTTTTTATATATAGAATAGCAAACGAGCTTTCAGGCCACCTGAAGTTAATTGGACACTGCAGCCCCTGGACATCCACATCTAACCTCAACTAGGACAGAAGGATCTGAGGTTATATATGGATGTGTTGCTATTCCTGTTGAGGACTAAGTTGGAATGCCTCCTGCCTTCTGTCTGTCTTCTAGTGTCTTCTGCCTAACTGCACCCTTCAAACCGGACCACAGCAGTGCTCACACCGTGGCTTTACTTTGGTAATATGTGGAGCGGTACCACCGCAGGCGAGCTTACGACATAAGACTACCGCGATTTATTCTTATTTTTTGCTATATTTTGGTTAATTATGAGGTACTCAATTTTGACTCGTATGGCGCAGTGGTAACGGTCGGTTCCATTTATGGCTTCGATTCCCAGCGGGGAAATTAGAATGATTTTGATTTCTGTTTTTGGTTTGGATGTTATATCCTTGTCTCTGTGTGTGTCTATGGCACTCAAGACACATGGAATGTCTTATTATAGTGATTTGTGGAACTTGTCTTGACTTGTACGTCGGAAGTATTTCCATTTAGCCATGGCATGGAGAGCTTCAAGAAGAGTGTGAAACGAGTCTTTCAAGACCGGAAACGCACGTTTGATCCCTCAGATGTTGCACGTATCCATAGGCCACGGTGACCATCAGGTGGCCCGTATGACTTTCGAACATAAAAAAATTACGTATTGTTGTTGTTACGTACCTATTACGTATTGTTGGAAAAAAACAACAAAAATAATTTAAAACGCAATAAAGCATACCTTTTATAACATCGTAATTAAAATAAAAAACTTCGTTAATTGAATCAAATACGTGATCTCATACCAAAAATACAAGAAAATCCCCCCGATCGCCGCGCTCCGCGTAACATTATGAGTTGCCATTACGTATTGTCGAAAAAAAAAAACAAAAAATTAAGCCACAAAAAAACGTACGGTTTAAAACTTAAAACACCTTAATTAAAATAGAAAACTTCGTTACTTGAAACAGGTACATTAATATTAGACACGTGTTCGTGTGCGGCCCTCCTTAACGTGATCTCATACTAACAATACAAGAAAATCCCCCCAATCGCCACGCTCCGCGCAACATTATGTATGAATACTAAAGAGGGCATGGACTTCGGCAACTGAGTGTAAACATGTCGACGCTGGAAAGGCAGTACTAAGACACAAATATGAATAATATACTGACAGTGGTACTCTTATGTCGAACGTTCGCCTGCGGCGGCACCACCACCTGCCGTAAACAGCAGTGTAAGCACTGCTGGGTTTCGGTTTAAAGGGTGTAGGTTTAGGCAGAATACACTGAACAAGAGGAATTCCAATTTAGTCCTCAAGAGGAGCTACGCATACGCGTACTATCCCAGGTAGTACTTCGGACCTTCGGAGGTTGGATGTTCACTGGCTGCAGTAACTTCAAAAATATATATACGTACAGTACATACAACGTACATACGTATTACCATTCGCACCTACAGATTTTCCTGCGCCTGTCGGTATAAAACTGAAAATCGACACCATGGATTAAGTTTGAATGTACGCTGTTCTGTGCATTCTGCCTAACTTTACAGAAAACATTGGTAGCCACAGACGAGCCTCCGACATACTCGTGAGAATACAACCATCGAACTGAAAATAGATTGGGGCGTATAAAAATAAACTTTTACAACGTACGTACTATAGGCTATGTTTTACGCCGAGCCTCTGTATGTAGTCAAACAAACACCTTGAGGCATGCATTTCAATTAATTTTATGAGGACGGTGCATCTTGACGTACCGAATACGGTATATTGCAGCAGATAAATTTTTAGTCTTTGTCTTGAAAAAGCGTGAATCATTACTCACTCTGACAATCTATGTTTAACGGGATCTGTGGTATTTTTAACAATGAATACGTGCCTGGTAAAAATAATTATAGTAACCGAAAAATTATAAAAGTGGGACAGTATTTGTTCCTTTACAGATATGGGGCAAAATTATTGGATAAGTAAAAATTTATAAAGTTTTCCCGTTTAATTTTATTTTGTACTAACCTGTCATTTGCAGTTGTCTTCTCGACGCTGGAGTTCGCGGTGTCCTGGGTGTTCTAGAAGCGCGAGGGGTTTTTGGTGTTCGAGGCGTCCGTGGTGAACTGCCAGCACTGCTGGTACGCCTCGACGGTGATCCCAGGACCCTCAAATCCGTATTGCCAACACACGCTAACGCCTCCGCCGCCGTCCGCGGGCTGCCGTTCTCCTTATCTTCTTCGCAAAATTTTACTGGCGAATCCAGCTTCGCCGCTTTATACGAACATTCCGTTTCGATGTCAAAGTTGAACCTTCTGATGAATCTTTTCCGTTCCCTCGCATACTGCTCCGCCATTAGACGTCTCGTCTCGTCCCTGTCGGGCGCACCGAACAGACACTTGCAGCTCCCGCGTCTTCTTCTGGGAGTGTTGGACGCGTTCCTCAACGCCGCCATCCCAGTCGACATCTCAAACCTCCGTTGCTTCGGTGTGCGTCCGCCGGCCGCCATAGTCTCGCGTCAGGTGAGCTTCGACTCGTTCGCGAGAAACATCTGACTAATAATCTTCCGAGAGAAAACAGCTGGCAGGTAGAGAGGGATGGGCGCGCGGGAGCGGGGGAGTAGCACCTGGCGACGGCGGGCGAAACCGCGCCAATTCTAACCTATAAGCGCTGGATGGCGTGCTAACGCGCGCGCTCGGCTACTACGAATGGTCGACTGACGCTTCGTTCGTTTCCCGCGCATCGCCGCGTGCGCCGATTTCGGCACTTACTCACTTCTACTTCGCGCGCAAATCAACAATGATATCAAGGACGCTTTTTATACGTCTCGGGATACAGGTGTAGTTAAAAGGGGAAGAAACAATGATATTCAGTAAGGACTGAATGGTACGGTAAATTGAATAGACGCAACGCGGTTACTTATTAGTGGAACGCCGCGTAGCGTTATCTGTTGTTTAGGCGATAACTCAATGGTATTGTGTAATCGTGTTGTCAAGTGACAGTGACATTGGTTTTGACTTGAGTGTTTCATTCGCTCAATTATCCTTGATAATACTTCCATTCCCTCTTAGCCATTACTTATACAAATAAACAAGTAAGGTGATCATAAACTACAAATTTACGATTTATTTTACAACTTGTGTAATAAAATATATTGATACGAATCGGTGATTCGTTATTTATATAAGTGCACTTTCAACAATACCTATTATAAATTGATCTTTAGCATGAAAGAAGAGAATACCTGCTATACATTTATTTATCAATATATTATTATTTCACAGAACATGAACACCTATGAATGAGTGCAGGTAGAGTATTGCGCATAGATTCTGTCCAATACGTAAGTAGGTATACTATAGATTACAAATAGTCAAAATTGCGGGAATGGGAAAATAATTATTTAAGGCGATGCCAAATTAATTATGTTACTCTTGAAATTATTATAAGATTTGTAAGGACACGTTAAACAATGTAATAAAGTATGACTATTAACTTTTTAATTTCGGAACCGCTATAATATGTACTTTTGTAAGATAAATTGCTAACAGAAAAAAAGGTAAAGAAATGTCACCGACGAAATTGCAATGGTATAAAGCTATTGTTATGCACAAGAATGAATCTGTCCTTTTTCGACCACTTGTTTCAAGATTCATTCATGCTTCTAGCTAGAGACACCTGTTGGCGTATTAGGACCTTTTCCTTTTGGGGGAATAAAATAATACCATGACTTTTCTTAGTAAGGTAAGTGCCTGAAAAACAATAAAGTCGGAATTTAATTTACTACAGCAATAAAACAATCGAGCTAAATGCGTTTGGAAGGTAATTTTGTTAAAGGCAATGGCGGAGCAATTTTGTGACATAAAACTTAGCGTAATTGCATATTATTATGAGACAATTGCACCGCACAATTTAAAGAGGTTTTGAGAAAATTGAAAATTTTAAACCACCTAAACCAAAACAGGTGAGTTGATAATTTAAAAATGGTATACTTAAAAGAGGCTATGTGGCTCCCAAATTTATCTTGTTTTATGTTATATCATATCTCTCGTTATATATCATCATATTTTAATCAAATGCATCAAAGAAAAGAAAAGTACTACTACTTTTGACAAATATAAACACTAATAAGATCTTTCTTTAAAAAAAGACACAGTTTGATTTTATTCAGAGAAAAAAGATTTTTGGTAAGTTTGGAAGAAACACTGGGTCAACGCCGTTTTAAAACTATGGGTTGGATTTCACTCAGTTTAATAAGATAATGAGATTATTGAAATATGCAGTGTTTCATTACAACCGGTTTGTGTTTGTACAGAAATAGATTAATAATGCAAAAAATTTAAATAAAAAAGAGTCCAGCTAAATCATCAGTTTTACGACTGGACATTTAATGATGGTTTTCACATATGAAGGTCTGATGTGACGCTTTAAAATTGCGTAAAATAAAATTCAATTACAAGATAATTGCTAAAATTGCAGCTATGTGTGTATTATGTCCATTTATCGTTCGAAAGTAATAGCATCTCGGTTACCAGAGACTTAATCCCGGTTCTGTATTGTATAAAATATACATAGTCGATTGTAAAACTATACTTATTTGAAATCCTGTAGCCAGGAAGATGTAATTTAATCAGTAATTAAGTGTATGGAACGGGAATAAAAGTAGATTCGTTACCATGCAGGTCGAATAGTTGTGCACAGATCTGCACAACAGATCATCAGACAGCATCACTCGGATGCCGAGTGATGTGGCCAACTATACTGGAGACATGTGCTAGACGACCCAGACGTTGCAATAACGTTGGCAAATAATCCCCCTCCAGCATACGAAGCGGATTTTCCACCATCATCTTCCCAGACACAACACAAATATCATCGTAAATTACACACCGTGTCGACCTGAGCCGAGGACGAGTCTCGCAGGAGACACCATCAGGTCGGTCGCACATCCCATCGTCGCCCTCTCCTCGGGGCGGAGTTGCGTATTCAAGTCGAAGCCTTCACGCCCGACTCTGTCTCTCACTCCTACCGCTCCCCCACTCACTCTAATCCTGGGTGAGCCCTTCCGGTTCCCCATAAAAAACTCGGTGAAGCTGCAGAGGCCGATAGGGCCCACAGCATGTGACATTTAAAAAATAATGGTAGATGTGTTCTGGTGTGTTTTTAATACTAATTCGGTGGTGGTAGAGTCTTATGTCAAAGACTCGCCTGCGGTGGCACCACCACCCTATTTCTGCCGTGAAGCAGAAGTATCAGAACTGCTGTGTTTCGGTCTGAAAGGTGTGGTCAGGCAGAGGACACCTGGCAAGAGGCATTCCAACTTAGTCCTCGTGAGTAGCAACGCATCCACATACGACCTCAGATAGGACTTTCGTCCTAGATGAGGTTTGATGTGGATGTCCATGGGCTGCGGTGACCACTTGACATCAGGCTTGCATGCTCGTTTGCTATTCCGTTTCAATAAAAAAAATCTGTAATGCGCTATCACGGTCGAACCGCTGGACCGATTGTGATGGAGTGGGGTTGTAATCAATAGACCTCTTGGCGCTGTCCAACTTTGTGTATTATAACATTGTTTTTTTTATCCAATTACACGCAGACGAAGTCGCGGGCATTATCTAGTATTAATATATAGCATAGATTTAGTATTATTTCGTATATCTACGATAGGCTCATTGTATAGTAGTTTAAATGAATTTCTTAAAAATGTTTGCGGATGTTTTGTCGCAAAGCATCAGTGCTGGCTCAGTGGTTGGCACAGTCTAAGTTTAGATGTTGATGTCCATGGGCTGCAGTGACCACTAGCATCGGGTAACCTGCTCGTTTTCTACTGTAAAAAATATCCAATGGCAGCATACGATGATACAGGCGTTCCAGATTAGTCCTCAACAGTAGATCGAACAAAACTATTGTTGGACTCGCGACAAACCCACTTTCTCCGTTTTGTTGTTATAAAAGGGCAGAATGTTAGATGTATGGAGTTCGTATCCCAGGTACGTTTCGTTCCATTCCATTCGTTCCAAATATAACATTTACCTACTGTAAATATACAGGTAATTTTTTCAAAGGGTACCCAAATTGACACAGGTTCTTCAGAAGCGGTAAAATGACCGATTTTTGAAATGAAAAAATTGAGAAATATTGAACCATTTTATGCCTTAAAATACAGAACTCATGGACATGAGTTCAACAACAAAAAAATTTCATTCATAATTACTGTCATTCATTTTCACACACTACTCTGTCATTCATTAGGCACTACTCTGTGCACCCGCATACAAACATAAAAACTAAGCGCTAGAGAGAGAAAGGTAACATATGGCTAGCGCTCTCCTTGTTTCGTACTATGAAATGGTTGTCCATAAAATATGCAGTGTTTTCAATATTTTAGAATGAATGTAATTAACTAATTGAGAGTGATTTTAAATTTTTGTGTTTTTTTATGTAACATTATTTATGTCTAGAATATGATTAAAAAATTTGGGTACCCTTTGAAAAAATACCCTATATAATCACACAATATTTTATGCGAGATCCTTAGCGTAAGTCTTGCGACTATAAAACTTTTATAATTAGATAGATGGCGCCACGTGTGTTCTAAAGACGCGGGGTCGTTCTTTATTTGAACAATGTGGTATCATTTGTTCTTAAATCTTTGATTATTTTTATGCTGCCCAACGCAAATTTATAACCGTCTTCAAAGGTTGACTGGTAGAGAATGCCACTGGCCATCAAGTTCGCCTATTGTTAAAACAATGAAGGGTAAATAAATAAATAAATATCATTATTCATAATTGAATATGGAATTGTAACGATGCAACCTCATGTGGGTACTACGCCTTTTCAAATGGCTCTCCATCCCCATGACATTTTTCCAAGCCCTCGTCTTGCCGGCTATCTTCCGTTTTTATGATCAGTGTTATTTAATTAACTTAGGAAAGTAATGAAAATTATACTATAATTTTCTTCAAATAGTAAGCATGGAGTGGAGTCCACACTGAGCCACTATGTTAGTCTTAAAAAATTTATAGTATTACATATTTGTGAGTAATGTAAGCTAATGTTAAAATAAAACTTATATTCTTATAAAAAATTGTTTTATTTATTACATAAAAAATAGTATCAATCGTCATCAACCCACTACCGTCCCACTGCTGGGCACGGGTCTCCTCTCAAATGAGCGTTTAGACAGTCAACCACGCTGGCCAAGTGCGGATTGACGGAATTCACATGCCTTTAAGAACGTTTTGGAGAACTCTCGGGCATGCAGGTTTCCTCACGATGTTTAGCTTCACCTGCGTGCTTGCGTTTAAAACTGCGAGCCGGGATTTGAACGCCGACCCACCGGAGCTCGAGATTCTTAACCACGAGGCTATCACCGGAGCGAGAGGTCGGGATTCTTAACCACGACACTATCACTCACTCAGTAGCAATACCGATTTAAAATTAGCGTTACAACAAAAGTTAAGACGTCTCAACATCAAATCATCAGACAATAGAAACTAATAAAATAATAAAATTCCTTTAGCATTTTTTTCGATAACTAGAGGCAGAGGCAACTGCGCACGCAGCCAGCTGCGAGCATAAGTGGGGGGAGGGAGGTGACGGGTATGTAGTTTATTCTGAATATTATAGGTTTAAAGAATTTATTTCTCATAAAAAACATACAGTTTCACTTTCAATGAGACACACAGAAAAACAATACAGTAATAATATGAGCCTCTAAAGATATATAAAATTAAAAATATATGTAAATATTACAGTTTATGTGGTGATTACAATTTATATATATACATTTTCAATTTAGTTTTATATTTATTAAAATTATTACATTATTTTATTTAATATATTGAGAAAAAAGCTCGCTGTCCAGCCCTATGGCTTTAAGAAAAGCTAGGACTTTATTGACAGCGCGGTTACTGGCTTCATCTGCGTGGAGCTCATGCTTCCCCAGATGAATGCTCCGTTTGTGCATTAGTGCGCCACAACTGAGCAGAATATGGATAGGCGTTTCCTC
>DWKW01002109.1:0-11484 GCA_018250115.1 Doberes anticus
TTTTGAATAAACAATATTTCGAGAAATAGAGGTGCGTGCCGGGGGTTTGAACCTCGACCCATCGAACCGGGGTCGAGATGCTTAACCACTAGGCTATCACTCACGTCTTTGGATACACCTCCGTGTAACTCATGAGAACAAAATTTGAATGCTTCCAATGTATTTTTAAGCAAACGAGTATGAAAATCCTCGTCCAGCTTCAAATAGGTCCGAAATACTGTATGCAGTCGTACTTCTGCGTTTCTTCTTCTGGGGATTAAGTTCGAATGTCTTTTGCTCAGTGCGTTCTGCCTAACCACACCCATCGAACACTGCTACTTTTCGTCAAAAATAGAAACAGTGGTGGTGCCGCCGCAGATAATTAGAAATAATTATCAATTATAATTTCGAAAAATTGGAGGTGCGTGCAGGGATATGAACCCCGACCCACCGGAGCAGGAGGACGAGATTCATAACCACTGAAATATCGCTTACTTTACTTTACGGCCTACACTTAATAATAGTGTATTCAGGGTTTTTTAAAAGATATCCTAAGTAGGTACTGCCTGTTTACCAATACACTTGTAGTCTTTTCGGCCAAAAGGTCCGAATTTTCCACCGGCTTACTTTTTCTCGCAATTTTGTTACAATAAAAAACATTAGTGTATTATAATTACTATGCATTATATACCTAGTATAGTATAGTAAACAACATATAGTATAGTATAGTTACTATATAGTATTATAGTATAGTAATAATTTTCTAGGATTCTTAAAACACCTAGGTAATGATAATAGTTTTCAAATTTGACCTTTAAGACCTTTAAGCCCCTTAAAGAATTAAGTACATCTATTAAATACACATTTAAATAAATAACCCTTTATTATCGTAGCCCCACTTGGATTATCTGTGTCGTGAAAATAGAAACAAGAACACAAACGCCCAGGCCAGGTACAGAAATATAAATTTATCATTCAAAATTCTACAACGTTAGGTTTCGAACCCAGGAGCCCGCAATCGTCAGATCGGCAAGTTGACCACAGCGCCATACGGGTCGCCGGGTAAAAGGTACGGCTTTGGCCTGTTTAAATCAAGACTGGCATTCCGCCTACACTACTCCCGCATCTTACACTTACCCCAGCAGCCCCTTCAATCAAAAGGCAGAGCTTTTTTCGTTTTTTTTTTTTTGGATGGGCGGGGAGAGGGTTGTGTGTGTTCGCCTATACAGTGGCCGCCCAGCGCATGTAAAGAAGTTCTGAGATCTGCGACCTATGTCACTCTTTGGCTGTGCCTGTAGGCGTCGTTTCAGGACATATTCCCCTACACGTTTATTGCCCTGCAAGGCAACAGCTTGCCTCCACAACAAACTGGCATCCTTCCCGGGGTGCGACAATTCCAAAAATAATGTTCCCCAGATTGACCACCAGCGATTCCATAACTTTCAAGGCAGACGACTAATGTACACCATAATAGTGAACCCCTTCTAGGAACTTATTATTAACAAAATGTATTAGCAGCTCTCCATAAATTCTCAGGTATCGTTCAAATTCTCAGACGAAAAAAAAAAATCTTCAGTAAAGGGTTAATTCTTCACCAATTGTTTGATTAATCAATACAATTGTGCAACAAAAAATTAAGAATTTGTCAAGAGGGTGATTTTTTTCTAAAAATATGTTTTTAACAAATGATTCTTGTACCACAATCATATGGATAAAGTTAAGATTCGCACGAATTTTTATAACCCCTTGAGAATGAGAATGACCCAAGAAATAGTCAAAAATTACCTTTTTTTTAAACAT
Organism: Doberes anticus; assembly: GCA_018250115.1. NCBI lineage: Eukaryota > Metazoa > Arthropoda > Insecta > Lepidoptera > Hesperiidae > Doberes > Doberes anticus. The sequence continues at coordinate 1,780 of DWKW01002109.1, forward strand.
TACTTTAAGAGCCGGAGTAACAATGAATTGTGAAAGTTTCATTTATAAAATTGCGTACGCAATTACTATTAATATTTTAGCAGTAAAAAATATTATCAAAACCTTGTTTAAAGCTCGATCGATCGGTCTAAATTCTCATGACCTTTAATAGGACCAAAGTTTTATCTGAGGTTGAATTCCAGCTGTAAGTTTTCCAAATATAAATAAATGAACGTGGATGTGTTGTTGGTCTACATCTATGCTGGACTAAGTACGAACCCTAACACAGCAATGTTCGCACTGCCGCTTTACGGCAGAAATTGGCAGCGTTGGTACCGCTGTAGTCGACTCTACATAAGACTCTACATAATAAAAATAAAAAAATAAAAAAATACTTATTATATACTTATAATATAATTACAATATACACTCAGACGAACAACAGAAGTCTAAAAACCTTCTTCAAATTACTACTCCGCGGAACCCGGAACCCTCCAACGACAGACCGGCTGTGCCCTGCGGATCAAAGCAGCAGTGTGAGAATTGCTGTGTTTCAGTTTGAAGAGTGAAGTTAGGCAGAAGACACTGGACTTGGACTTGGAGGCACTCCAATTTAGTCATCTGGAGTAGCAACGCATCCACATACAACCTCAGATTGGAGTTGCGTCCTTGTTGAGGTTTGATGTGGACGTCCGTGGGCTGCAGTGACCACTTAACATCAGATGGCCCGCATGCTCGTTTGATCAGTTTGAATAACAACCATAAAAAAATGTAGCATACATTAAGCTCTTTATTTTTTTGAGTTTTTTTTCTGTAGAAATTATTAAAGTGCCTTTCCGGCATCCTGGTTTATGTGTAATATAATATATATATACCCTGACCAGAAATATAAAAACACTTGCAACTATGAGGCTACTCGCTCGGTAATCCGCAAAATGGGGAATATTTTCGTGTTCCTAGTCAGGCTACCTAAGAAAACTCTTGAAATTCAAAACGAATCCAGCGATCATTTTCATTGACATGCTGGCGTTAAGCGATAATAAATTTGAGACATCATACCTATATCTACACGATGCTTAGAAATGTTTTGAAAACAGTTTTATTTTTGTGTATTTTTTAAATACTTATTATTAATACGTATGAAATTGATAATAATGTCAATTGACTCGTAGAAAGTATGACGCCATACTCGTAGTTTACGATTGCCACACAAAATGCGTGAAAGTATTGCGTTTTGACAGTTCATTAAAAGTATCTCAATTGACTTGAGAGATAATAATCCTATTGGTTCATCCGTTGACGCTAAAATCATAACTTTTCTATTTAACTTTTCCAATGTCAGATAAAAATATCTTTCTAAAATATGAACGCACAAGAAAAATTAGTTGAGCTAGGTGTAACAGAATACTTAATGATGTGAAGCGGTAAACATTGCTCCGATATCCGTGGGACTGGGCGGCGTGGCCAACCGCGAAGCCTAGAGAAACTGCGGCTAGAGCGTATCTATCATACCTACTAGGTTATAGTGGGTATAGGTAAATAGTGTGCGTGCCTAGATATTAGTCTCTTTAGCAGATATCGACCTTTATGAGTGGTTGGCACATATAGACCAATCCTGAAAAAATAAAAATAAATATTTTTTATCCCGGGAAGTCAAAGGATTCTCGTGTGATATTTCAATAAACTTGTGAAAGCTCAAATAATGCATTCATTGATCAAAAAACAAGAGTACAAAAATCCCAGTACATTACGTTTAGGGATACCAGGAGCGCATGGGAAGGCGGAAAGTCGCTGACAGCTGATTGACATCTCACTCGCCCGACGGCAGCATGTTTATCTCATTTCTTTTTACAAACATTCTAATGCAACCTAAAAAACTGTTCGTTAACTCTATTGCTGGGCCATAAGTGTGATATTTAAATGACAGATTGTAGTCCCGCTTGATTTGTCACGTTGGCACGAAATTACTAATGTATGAATGACTAACAAGACAGAACTAAAGTAAATAGGAGCTAGAAACGCACCAGCTGTGTCCGGTGCCCGCTTTAGTTTTAATTCTAAATGGGTTTAATTGAAATACAGTACGTTACAACGCAGTTTAAAATTAACGCAGGTGCAGGTTAGTGACGAATTTTATAAATGGAACAGGCTTGTGGTTACTGAATATTTACGGGGGGTTACAGTTATAGCTACAGTACAATAGATAAATAGAACAGATAATAGAAGATATTCGATAGGACAATGTTTTTTCACTCATACACGCCGACAGCGGAAGTCTATTAGTAACAATTGAAAAAAAAAATGCGTTGTGTTATGTTAAGCGTAAATATCATCATATCGGCGTCACCGTCAACTCAGTATTGTCCCACTACTGGCCATAGGTCTCGTCTCAGGGATGAGAGGGTTTAAGAACTAGTCCACTGCACTGGCCAAGTACGGTTTGACGGATTTCACGTGTCTTAGAGAACTGATGAGAGTTCTCCATAATGGAGAACTCTCAGGAATGCAGGTTTCCTTGCGATGTTGTCCTTCACCGTTAAAGCGAGTAATAATTAAGTTTTAATACGCACATTATTTAGAAATAATTATAAATAATAATTCCGTTCAAAAAAGTCTCCAACGTGCGTGCAGGGATTTAAACCCCTAACCACTACCACTATGCTATTACTAGCTATGTATCTTTAGTAACTATGTATGCTAAGTAAAAGTATATTTGGATACAGATTATAAATGTAGTAAATCTTGAGAAATATTCTCACCAATTCGACCCTTTCCTTAATTTTTAATAAAACCCTTTTTCCGAAAAATTAGCAACTATTTCGTATATGACCCCAGAAAGTCAAAGGTCATACAATAGTTAACAATATTGTTAACTATTCGATTGTCAAATCCGTAAAGGTCACCATAAATAAACTTCAAACTATTTCAAAATATAACAAAAGAGCAATTTATTTTGTAAAACGAAGTCAATTGTAACAAAGGCTGACCCTTTCTAGGAAGCAATGGCCGCAAAGAGCTTAAAAAAGTATTATTTCTTTTTTTATTGACTTGTAACACAAAACCGCAAGCACATGCGCCAATAGCTTGGAAAGGAAAATATTTTTTTTGTTAATTTCGCCCAAAAATATCGAATTTCGTGCTTCCATAGATTTCCGAACGGAATAATTTTTTAGACAATTTGGTACATATGTTACTGATATAAGTTTGTGAACGAAAGTTATTTTAGGGGTAGGATTTAAACGCAACTGTTGTGCTTTTCTTAATAGGTAGTAAAATTGTTTTTAAATATAACTGTCTACCGTATCTATCTATGTATTCATCCTGTTTTGAATATTGTTTAATTTGGGCGAAATTTTGGCATAATTATCAATAAACCTATGTATATCAGAAGTCTTAATTGGTTATTCTTTATTAAATGTAATTTTTAATGACACAAATAAAATATTACAGCTAATTTTTTTTTTAGTTTCTGTGATTTTAAATTTGGATGTTAAAGAATAGATAGAATAGAAGAATAGTATTTATTTAATAAACATCTATAAATCGCAACGTACCTTATTTTATACCTTGATTTAAAATTGTACTGTATGTTTCTATACCTATCTACCTATCATGCAGTAAAAAACGCTTTAAAAACTATACAAATAAATCACTGCACTTTTCCCTTGCTGTTTACAAAAATAACCGCACCAGCCGTCAATTTAAAAAGTAAACGTTCGAAATTAGAACGCTCATTAAAATGGATACGTAGAAGTGTCCTAATGCTTAACGGTTTTTCAAACATGGCGCTTGACAGGAGGTGTCGAATGGCGAAAATATTTGTCATGTCACCAAAGGGTTTGGTTTTCTTCAGCCGAAAATTTTAAAGGGACGTGCCTGTTTACCTTGGATACATCTTGTCTTGGTTCTACGTTATATTGATACTTAAATATACATATACCCTCTGCCTGTTTGCTAAGTTTAATCCTATTCTAAAAACAATGACTTCGAATGAGAGAGTGCTACTTTTGATTATATAGATCGATACCTAAACCCTTCCAACAAGCGAGAAACAAAGGCATTATGTTAAAGGAGTAGCAACCGGGCATGGACGACTAGTCTGAAAATCACACTCTCCTCGAACCTTGTACAGAAGAATCCACTGTTTTTAAAACCCCAATCCTTAAATCCCTTGTAGTAAGTGTCGGGTGTCTGATCCTTCTTATCTTATATAAATTATACTTTTATCTGTAAACGTTTAAGATTAGTTAGTAAACATCTACAAAATTAGTGATTAATAATCTCCATAAAGTGAATCAGTGTTGAATCTATGAGTGCTTCTGGTAGCCTAGTACTTAAACATGTAAAACTAAATAGGTAATAAATAGTTGTTACCATATGATTTAATATAAAAATAATGTTTTAAAGTAATGTTTTAAACGATAAAGAAAATAGGTTTGCAGTGGTCATCAAGTACTAGAAGGTAGTTAAGTTTTTTGGTTAAGTTAAGTTATATTATGTTCCAGTTTAACTGTGAAGGTGTAATTTGACAAATTATAGTGGCATAAGGGCGTACCAAAGTAGGTAGAACTGATGGAATTTAGGTTCAAAAATTCAATGGTCTTTAGCACTCGATTTTCTAAAATCAGATCGTTTAATTTTCTTAACGGAAATTAACTTTGGTCATTTGTATACGTATACGTATCTTTTTATCTAAAGTATCTTTCAAATTGTAGATACGTAAAAATAAACACTACTCGTGCGTAAAATGTTACGGTCTCCCCATTACCATCAACGTCGTTACTTGACAAACGCATACGCACCATCGGCTTCTATACGATTAATATTATTAATATTAATCCTACACACAAGCAACCACCAAAACAATTCGTTCATCAACCTACAGATCACACACGATACAAAAAGATGAAAAAACAAAAACAAAACCGGCTTCAAGATAAAAGTCCTTTGACTTTTTGAACAGAGTAAAAAAGAGAAAAATTAAAAAGAAAACTTAAGGCCGCGCCATACTGTCTACTATCCGATTTCCGACATATTAAGTTACAGCTCGAATGATGGCTTTACTTTTATTCAGGGACGTAAAAAATTATAATTTTCTTTATTGAGATAAATTGTAAGCAGGCGAGGAAATTTTTACGGGCCGCTTTAAAATGTTGTTTACAAAAAGTTTTAATGCTTTTTTGGAGACCTTTTTAGTACTTAACGAAAGGAACAAGACAGTTTGTGCCTACCTAAATAAACATCGGCCACACATAAGCGTACATTGAAAACGACTGAAGATTATGGAAGTTGATAAATAAATTATACACGAAATGTGTTTTGAGACTCGAATGTCACTCGAAGATTTTTGTTTTAAGAAATAAGAATTTATTTGATAGATGATTTTTTTAATGATGTTTATGATTGCCGTAACGGATATCATTGCGGCATTACTCCTGCATGAATTATTTTAATAATCGAATTATAATGAAAACGGTAATTCGAAGACTAGAAAAGTTTTCTGCCATGAGAAATAAAGTTATAAAAATAAAAATCCAAAGGCGCACTAAGGCACACTAATATGAATTCTATCTAGGAACACTTTATCTACTACAATTGTTCGCACATTCAACAAAAATCCTAGTGTTTTTGAAACTCAAGTCAGCAAAATTAAAAAACTCATTGGCGTCATTATAATATATCCTTGATTGTGGTATACCACAATGCTCGGCAACCATAGATATACTATAACTATAACCATAGATATATATATATAAAACTGAGTCAGCAGCGGACGGCGCCTGCAATTATCAAACTTGTAGATGTTTATAGTGTCTTGGTACTTTGTTATTAAAGTATTAATAACAACAAAATAATAACCCTCCCCTGCTCCTAAAATTGACGTACGAATAGTTTTGAAGCAAGTTTTTACTTTTTTGCTTTGACGTAACGGAAGCTTGTTCTTCAAACCTGCAAGGGCATGATGGATCCACCAGGATAAGAAGTACCTCTATGTAAAAAAAGTTCAAAGTATTTATAGCATTGATAGAACCCATAGTCAAAAAAGGGAAGAGTCAGAAAAAAATATTAAACCATTTTTTAAATGATTCAATAAATATATTTCTTGACTTTGAACTACCAGGCACTCAAAACTCGTAAGTAGGTAGAGTTTTGATATCACTGAGTCAGCTACGAACGATGTTGACATAAGCGGGCGCCGCCGCCGTGAGCCGGCCCGATAAAACCTGTAAGCGTTTATGTTGTTCTGGTACTTTATTTTTAATAAGTTAATTATTGCCAATTTTTTTTATTATATTATGTTGATTGATCATTTTTGCAATTAACAGGAAATGCAGAAGTAACCTCTACCTACTGATATTGACCAACTTACTGATTAAATTGAAATGACACATAAAGGTTTCGTTTAGTTGATTTTACTGTACGTAAGAAGTAAAGGTAAAAGAAGTTTAATAATACTGAAGTTGCGAGTGGCCAGAAGTGACAGCTTTGATCGTTGGTATGGTCGCAACTCCATGACAGCATGGCTAAATGACGGCATTTAATATAATGTCTAGTCTAGCTGTAATGCCTACAATAGTTTCCGCAAAAACTTAGTTGTAACTTTATATTAGAAATATAAAGTTTTTATGAAGGTTCGGCGGAAGAGTTTTGGTTCACTTTATACAGTAAAAATGTAGAAAAAAATGTTAAAGCACTTTAATTAATAATTTTTTTTCAATAAAGTCTACAAAACTGTAGACTTTATTGAACTCGACACTATTCAACCGATGGGCTTCAAAATATTGTATAGTCAGATCTAAATCTCGATATAAATCAAATCAAATTTGAATTTTGGATGACTTTGGATTGCCATTGAATCAGTCCCAAAAGGCGACTAATTTTTGTTTACAAATTTGTACACAAATATACAAGAACAAAATTAATAACATAAAATATCAATTTGTCAACTTATTCACGAAATATTGGAATATTCTATGGATCATGGACGGTCACAGGTTCGCCTGATGATTTACTTCTTGTAAATAAAATTACTGAACTATTGAAAATATACAATATCATGTTATATACCTACATACATGTGTTTGACATACATATTTTGATATACGTACACATATTTGAAGATGGATGTGTATATCCCTGAGTTTAAGAACCACATCAGGTGGCCTGCATGTTGGTTTGCTACTCCGCTGCAATAAAAAAAACTTATAAGTTAGCTGAAACCTAGTGCAATTAATTTGTATAAAAAATTTTTTAATGCCTACTGAAACTTCTAGGCTTGCAGAAATAGCGCAATCAGACAAATAAATGCAACTTGTGTACGTAATCAGACACGAAGCCAGTTCCTGGAACGCCTCAGTTACCTAAAAACAATTCTTTAATGCACCGAAATGCATTTCGCAACAGTTTACATACTTCGGTTGTAAAAACATTGTGACCTTGGCAATGGCTGCACACTTTAGTCATAGATGAGGTAAGGGAGACAGAGGAATACCTTTTTTGAAGTGATTCTTTTAATTACGATTACCTCTTAGGATTTCTGTCACATTTGAAGTTGGATATGGACATCCAAGATTAATTACTTAACATCAGGTGATAAGCGTACTTGTTTACAAAAATAATCGTTGTCATTTGAACAAAAAATATATTTTCATTTCAACGTTGCGTTTGTGTAGAAAACTTATTTTCATCAGAATAAATTTTTTCTGCATAGTATTTTCTATTAGCGATCTTTTTATTCATATGAAACTCTTATTTTTGGCCTAAACTCATAACATGACAAACTCTCATTTGTAATGAGCTAATGAAAATCTAAAATAATAACTTTTAAACAGCTCCTTTTTATAACTGCAGTTGAACGTAGTAATAAACGTAGTAACGTAGGTACCTGTAAATTAAAATGATTAAATTATGTAAAGTAAGCGTGTTTAAGGATAAATCTAAAAAATATTCGAATACACTACAAAATAATCACAGCAAGATACAGCTCAAATCCATAATATAGGTACTTCCTGAAACTTGAGGGACAACACATTTTTTAAATGAAAAGATACATCGACTCTATTAAAACAACATCGATTTTTCCCACCATTTGTAAATAAACGAATGCGTTGTAATGTAAACTACCCAAAGAAGATATAAAAAGAAGATAGTGAAAACCATATCAAAATCCGTAGCGCAGATAAGAAGCACTAACCGGACAAACAGACAGATACGGATAGGGACTTATTTTTTTACTATTTACTGATTTTATTATGATTGTAAAAATTTATTAAACGAACATACGTGGCCTGGTATAGCCCATGGATACTCACATCTAACCTCAAATTGCACCGACGCTATCTGTGGGTGTACATGGACGTGTTGCTATTCCTGAGGTCTAAATGAGGCTCTAAATTTTATTTTATTTTTCCTAATGTCACAAGCTGTTGGCTCTATTGTCCTTTACCACTTCCTCCTTAAAAAAGTTCCTCACTAATTGGCTCACTAAATTAAGTTATGATGAGATAGAGACATTACTCGATGTAATTAATTAAAATTCACTTTGTACTAATTTTGCATACAAACATATAAACACATAATCTCACAAACAAACACATACACACACGCACGCGCACGCACACCCACTCACTCACTCTCTCTCTCTCTCTCTCTCACACACACACACACATACGCACACACACAAATTCATATTACTTAAGTTTTGTAATAGCTATTAAGTACCTACGTTAAAATTTTGAGATTTTCTACGGAAGAGCGGGACGTCCTGGCATAGGTATAATATTTACTTAAAAGGATGTCCCAACAACAGAATAATGTTTTGTAAAACTCTATTTTTAACAATAAATCATTTCATTTCAAATACTGCCATCGATGTATTCGTCTATTGAACACAGGTACATAGATGAACCCAGACACATTGAACTAAATAAGGCTCGCTGAGGTAAGATAAGCGAGATGCCACGAAATGGGCCACGCGACATTTTTTTAGATCATTTTATAGGATATTGATGAGCCAGACGTTGCTTGTCATCGAAGCTTTAATATTTCGAAGACTCTGAAATATTAGATAATAAGAAAAACTTGAAATTATGAAAGCTTTATTAAATGTTATGCGTCTTCTCTTTTTTACTCGGCGAAGCGAAGGAAGGGTAGCGATTTCAGAGACCCTATGAATTTTGGTAAGTATGTATATATGTGCCACTCTAGCGCCGTTCCCGGTAAATCTATTTTGTTTATTATTTATATGAACTGAATAGCGAACGAGCGTGCAGGCCACTTGATGATAAGTGGTCACTGCAGCCCATGGACATCCACATCAAATCTCAGCTAGGACGGAAAACCTAACCTAGTTTTTACGTGGATACGTCGCTACTCCCGAGGACCAAGTTGGAATGCCTCCTGTCCAGTGTCTTCTGCCTAACACCCTTCAAATAGAAACTACTGCTTTATGGTAGAAATTGGTGAAGCGGTGGTGCAGTCGCAGGCAAGCCTTCGACATAAGACTCTACCACCATCAAATATGTGATGTCCGTCGAATCTTCTTCATTGTGTGATGGTATAGGCTACAGTGTGTCAGTTTGACTGGTGAGGTTAGGAGAACTGTGCGGACTGGAGGTGTTCTTACTTAGTCCTCGGGAGTATCAATGCCACATTAAATGACGACCCGTATGGCGCCGTGGTAACGTGCGGACAGCCGGTCGGAGGGTCCTGGGTTCGATTCCCAGC
>DWKW01002110.1:0-11480 GCA_018250115.1 Doberes anticus
TGTGCTTGTTTCTGTGTGTGTCCATGGCAGCCGCGACACAGGTTAAATCCTAATGTGGGGCTATGAGTGTGAAACGTATCAGCGTTGTTTATGCACTTGTCGCTATTGTTAGCAAGGTTACAATTATTTTTTCTAACTGAGAACACTGCCATAAGATGGCGCCTAATCTCATCTGCTACCGAGCACGCCGCGTCGTTGACCATTTGATTGGCGATGACGTCAGCTTGATTGTCTCTTAGCTCTTAATTGGGGTTCAGTGCAGCCGGTATATGGAACGATAAGACATCACTTCTGTCTCTTTTTTTTATATGGCAGAATAGCAAACGAGCATGCAGGCCACCTGATATTAAGTAGTCTCTGCAGCTCATCCATAACTGAGGTTGTGTGGATGCGTTGGTACTCCTGAGGACCTTTGGAATGCCTCCCTTCCAGTGTCGTCTACCTAACTACACCCTTCAAACCGAAACTCAGCAGTTCTCACACTGCTGCTTTACGGCAGAAATAGGTGTAGCAGTAGTACCGCCGCAGGCGAGCCTTTGACATGAGACTCTACAACCATCAATATGTGTTGTATTATTTTTGCTATTTTAATCCATTCGCTGTCCCGTAAGGAGGCACAATAGTAAAACAAGGGGCATGAATCATATATGATTCATTGGACAGGGAACCTGTTAATTATATCAGTCTAAAGATTTTCTTAACTTCTTTTGTTAAGTAGGCCCAGTGAACATCATGTTCGACTTTCGAGTCACATCAATAATACCAGATCGAAAATCTGCTTCTCCGAAATTTAAAATACCATTTAATTATTAACTATTAAACAAGCATAGCATTTATCAGTTCGATTTCTTGTTACGGTTATTCATTATATAGCCATGCGTCATAGTTAAATATATACATATATAGGCGGATGGTAATGCGAGCTTACTAAAACGACCTTATTGATTCTTCAAAGTTATTCAACGCTATTTCAATAGGTTTCCTCGTAGGGTACCTATAGCTTGGATTGTGTTATAAAATAATTTTTGATGGTGGTAGAGTCTTATGTCGAAGGCTCGTATGCGTCGTCAACACCGCTGCAACTATTTCTGCCGCAATGTGAGAACTGTTGTTTGAACTTGATGGTTGTAGTTAGGCAAAGGATACTGAACAGAAGGCATTCCTACTCGGTCCTCAGTAGTAGCAACGCATCCACACACAACTTCCGTCCTAATTGAGCTTTGATGTGGGCTACAGTGACCACTTGACATCAGGCGACCTGCATGCTCGTACCAAGCGGTGGGATGATAATGGGCTGATAATGATTAGAGAGCGTATTTTTCTATTATAGCATTTCCCCCCAATTATAATACGATGACGGATTCTATGACGATTATTCACGTTTGCGGCCGGTGAGATCATGCTCATGTAGCGAGATACCTCCATATGCATTGTTACTTTCGGTTTGTATGCAAATTCAAATTTACATACTCGTCTCAGATCTAAATACCGAACTATAAATAAGATTATATTCTTTCATTATTCGCAAGTGCGGGGCGATTAAATTTCTCATTTCTTGTCTCTTGTTTCAAGACTCGACTTCTTGAAAGGTCGAGCTTGCTACGGCAGATAATTGCAGCCGAACATAGATTTATAATACATATATATTCTGGGACTTAGATAATAGCGAATAGTTTGATATTTATTTATTTGTTTTATTCCTTACGTCTTACTACTTAAACATTATAAGTATTACTCTCCAAGTGAGTGATGATAGCCTAGCCTATAACTTTCTTTCTCGATATGTTATCTATAATAAATTTTCGAAATTATGTGCGTATTATAAATTATCACTGTCTTTAAAGGTGAAGGAAAACATCGCGAAGAAATCTGCATTCCTACATAATGTTCCAAGTGGCATGTGCAGTCCGCTAATCCGCACTTGGCAAACGTGGTGGACTATGGCCTGTAGTCTCATCTCTGAGAGGTGACCCGTGCTCAGTAGTGAGACAATAATGGGTTGAAAATGACTAACCAATGCATGCAGGTTAGATTGCTCAGTGAATTTACAAATAGTTGTCAGGATTGTTCTTTAGGTTATAATAATAGCCTGAAGGTTACTTAGAGGTTATAATAATAACGTAATAACCGTTGATTTTAGACGCTCTTACAATCAACCGAATAAAACTGAACTGAAACTGAAGAAAGAACTTGGAACGACATCGCCAGTATCTCGGGGACGTCCGAAACTCGCATCCTATCTTTCACAATTCACTTTCTAATTATACCTCGAGGCTCGCATAAATATTCACATTTGAACACTATTGCGATCGTTTTTTCTTCTGATTCTGTTTGCCTGCATCACTGTTGCAGACGGACATGTAACCATGAGCTCATGATGCTTTTACGTCGAAAGTGCAAATAAGTGTGGGATAGTCTAGTGGATAAGCATCTTGACGCCGCTACGGTGGGTCGAGGTTCAAATCCCGACAGCCACCTCTATTTCCCGAAATATTATCAAATAAATTTTCGAAATTATGTGCTGTTTATGGATTAGGTGATTTTAACTCGCTTTAACGGTAAAGGAAAATATCGTTAGGAAACCTGCATGCCTGAGCGTTCTCAATAAAGTTCTCAAAGGCTGTCTCTCTGAGAAAAGACCCGTGCCCAGCAGTGGGACAATAATGGGTTGATGATGCGCAAATGAAATATGCGTTTACTAAATCGTTGAAACGCTTTTTTATAGCGCTCAGGGCGCTGACAGCGAAGGTAGAAGTGTTCCGGGGCGAAATAGCCAATTTCCACCCCTATCTCTCTTCAATTAAACTGTGTAAATTCATTGCTCCAATTCACGCTGTACCGTACGTAAGAATACTTCAATATCCTATGACTCGTCATACGTAAATTTAGTTGGGTGAAAAGACAGATGGAACTTTTTTTTACATTTATGGCCAAGCAAACGAGCATGCATACCACCTGATGCTAAGAGGTCGCTGCAGCTCGTGGAGATCCATGTCCAACTTCAAATCGGGCTGAAGTCCTACTTACGTGGCTGCGTTGCAACTCCTGAAGGCTGATTTGGAAGTGCTCCATTGTATTCTGCATAACCACACCCTTCATTACGAGCCGCTGCACATGAGCTTAAGTCACAAGACTACCCACATTTTAAATGTTGTGAAATATTGTCAGGAACTACCTGCTTGTTTTATTGTGTTATCAAGGTCTTCTTCTGTCGCTACGGGGCGTGAGACTGATTCTTCTCCTAAACTGCTGTAATATCGACGATAAAAATCTTCTTGGCTCAATTCGAAATTTTTAGTTTTGGATTAAATTTCCTTACATTATCTAAACTTTTCGTGCTCTTGAATTCTAACTGCGTTTAGGGGTTACAATGTGATACCATGATTGTTGTACATCGCGATCAGATCTGGTGCGCTCTCCGTACGCGATCTCCTTCCACGGACTGTGGAATGTTGATTTTTGTCGCCAGCGAGTTTTTTTATTCTTTTTTTGTTCAAAAGGAATAGCAAACGAGCATGCAGGCCATCTTTTGTTAAATGGTCACTACAGCCCATGGACATCCACATCAAACCTTAAGTAGGACGGCAGTCCTATCTGAGGTTGTATGTGGATGCGTTGCAACTCCAGAGGACTAAGTTGGAATGCCTCCTGTCCAGTGCCTTCTGCCTAACTACACCCTTCAAACCGAAACACAGCAGTTCTCACACTGCTGTTTCACTTCAGAAATAGATGCAGCAGGCGAGCTTTCGATATAGGACTCTATAATCGTCAAAATATTTATTTATTTAAATAGAAATATACGTCTAACTTTACAGGTATTCCTAATTCGTTAGTGTACCAATATTATTACAAATTTCTACTCAAATTACAAGTTATATAATAATAATACACAATACAATAATAAATAATACAAGTTATAGTCAATATTTTACAATATAGTTATCATAGAAATAATAACTAAAATAATAGTCAGCAATGTTAAATTAAATAATACTTATGTCGTGATAAATTCAATTCAAAGGGTCACAATAAAATTATAAATATCTGTTCGAGACAACATTACATACAATCTCTGTGAACTCGTTCAGCGCACCAGTGAACAGATCCATTCGGTCCGCCACTATGTTGAGGGAACAACAACAATTTAATTTAACAATTTAATGGGAATTTAACAAGATAATATATAATTTATATTAAACAAGATGCATCGTCATTAAAGTGTCGTGTACGTGTCGCAGCTCGGAGCGTGAACGACGTGCAGTCGGCGGTGGAGCGCATCTTCCCGCTGGTGTACGAGTTCCGCAAGGTGCGCACGGCGGCGGACGAGGAGCTGCTGCGGCAGCGGCGCGCCGCCCGCACGCCGGCCGCGGCGCGCGCCCCCCCCGCGCCGCCACAGCCCGCGCCCCGCCCGCTCGACCCCATGCACCTCGTCACGCTCTCCGACGACGACGCCGACGCGTGGGAATGACGCCGCCAACGCCCGCCCCCCGCGCGCGACCCCATACGAACTCTGTTTGGCATTAAACGATAACTGTCGGTTGTTAGTGCGATCGCGTGTGAATTGTCGGCGAGCTCCTTTCGGTTCATGCCAAAGATATTTATTAGAGGAGGTGCTTCGCGCTTGTCGACGGACGATGCCCGCCGCCGCCGCGGCCGGCGGGCGCTGCGCTTCTGTTCCGACTCGTATCTACGAATGTATCGTTTTCATGGTATTTATTCCTGCATGTTGACCTTGGTGATGTAGACCTAGTCGAACATAGTGGAATAAACCGTTTCCGTGATGCTCCTGTGACCTCTTATACTTAGAATGCCTAGTGATATCGATGCATTTGTGTCGAAATCTAATTGTCATTAATGGAAGTAAGAAAATGATAAGAATAAATCTCGATACCGATACTCAGTCTCGTTTTTCATTTGCCGTTATGATTGATGAATTTGTAGTGATAATAGTGTTCACAATATTGATTTGTTCTAAGAAAATGATGACTGAATGATTAGTTAGATGTTAGTGATTGTAAATATGAAGCTTAGACATTATACATTTCATTAAAACACGTTTGTTTTATTACGTAAATCGCATATAATATCATTTTAAGTTTAAAATCTTCAACATCAAAGTGCTAGAAGAGGGAAGTAGACGGTGAATGTAAATAAAAGTTATAAAAACTATAAAACGCTTATCGTAGCATTGATAATTAAAGTAGGTAAATTAAATTTTTGTAGGTATACCGATATCAGCAGACTGTGATACATTCGTATTTATGTATGAATGCAATGACTGCACTCTACATGAGTACTGTAATTTTATGATTATAATGACTCATCATGCTATTAAAAATGGAAGCGCATTATTGACACAAAATTTGTTTTTTAATTGAGCTCCAACATATTCGTTCAGGAATCGGAGCCGTGGGTGTCATATTCATCGCTGGTGTAGCGTGGATGCGGCGTTGGCCGGCCTAGCAGCCTCGATTTGTAGGGCTGGAACTTGCTCGTCGGCGGAGTGCGGATGTAGGCGCTCAAGTCCACTACCGCTAGTCTTGGAGTTCTCACCGCTGTACCTGTGTTTTAGAGTTTCATAAATTCGAAGCTGTTCTCATTATTCTCGTTATTTTGAATTACTAAACGAAAAAACGAACGCCGAAATATGATTTTGATTAACAATATATAGAGATTAGTCTTCTCTACAGGTATTAACAGTAATGTAAGCTCCATCTGAAAATTTACCTATCAATCACAACTACTACAATTAAATCAAATATCTTAATAAACACTTTTTTCATGATCGTAAAATTATACGCTTTTACAAGGTTCAAGAGTACCAATTTGATTTTAACTTTTTCTAAATTCAACATTATACTGAAGCGTTGTGGGTGATAGCCTAGTGGTAAAGCATCTGGACCACGCTATGATGGGTCGAACTTCGAATCTCGGCACGCACCTCTGTTTTTCAAAATATTATCGTTTCTTAATTTTCAAAATTATGTGCGTATTATAAATTAGTAATCACTATCTATAACGGTGAAGGAAAACATCGTGAGAAAACCTGCATGCCAGAGAGTTCTCTATAACGTTCTTAAACGCATGTGAATCCGCCAATCCGCACTTGGCCAGCGTGGTGGACTATAGCCTAAACTGTCATCTGTGAGAGAAGACCCGTGCCCAGCAGTGGGATAATAGGTTGATGATGATGACTAAAGCGTTAACATTACGTATAGTGCCAGTGATCGGGCGACGGGGAGAATATAAGCACATACCTTTTATAATTGGCAACAAATTGTCACCGGCCTGTACAGTTTTCGGGCGCGCCCGCAGTGTTCCGTGGCGCGCGGTGCGCGGCGGCAGCGCGCGGAACGTGGGCGGCGGCGTGGCCGGCAGCGGCGGCGTTAGGATGCGTGCGGCCAACACGCGACGTTCGGGAGACGAACTCGGCGATCTTAGGCATTGTCACAGAAATCAGAATAAATAAAACCATAATCCGCAATCCAAAGTCGGTATGGAAACAGACAATATTGAACTTAGATTGAATAGTTATAAAAACTATTGAAGTAATACAACAGGGAAGAAACATGAAAGTATGCTCAATCACCATTGTTGATTTTCAATCCGTCTACGCGTCTGCCTGAACTATGCGACAGGGTGGCGTATTATAATGGATTGGTATTGTACGTAAGTAGATGAATTCGTAAGTATTTTTCATTTATTTAAATAGTGACCTCTCTCTTTCATATACTGGACGTCTACGCCGTCGCCTTCCTCGGGCGTCTTTTTTCTTGTTAGCGGCGCTAATCCGTTGTGGAATCACACCCACGTGGCGATAGTAGTCGCATAGACCTTTAGCTAGCGATCTGCCTATTTTAGCGTCTTTATGTTTATTAAGGAAATTATGAGTATCAATTTAAAACAAACTTCAAATCGCTATAAACAAACCAATGTGCAAACGTAAATTTCACTTGCAATTAAAGGTGACATTCATTGATATGACATTGCAATTAAACATTCGACTTCGTTATCTTACGATCGTCAATTAAGACTAGGTTTAGGTAAGTGTCGTGCTCACGATAACTCTCTACATCCATAAAAATTTAAGGTCTGATTGAATAAGTATCTATTGTGTAGCCTCAGGGAAGATTCAAATTAAGAAAAGCGGAAGTTGTGTCGGGGACACGATTGTATGTTATCAATGATACATTTCGATCAGCCAATTGAAAAAGTTGCCATGTTTAAATATCTGGGTTACAATATCGGCAACGACAATTCCCTCGACAAGGCATCAGCCACTTTTGGAATTGTCACGATCTTTAGCTTCAGACAAAGTTATTGGTTATAAGGTTCTAGTACTTATATACGAGACAAAAACGTGATATTCATATGAGGAAATATAAGAAAACTAGACGGATTCCATCTTAAATGGTCTGCGTCCATTTTAAGAATAAAATAGCAAATCGAATACCAAACGCTCTTAAGACGTTAGATGCAAGGCATGTAGGCGCTCCTCATAAAGACATAAAAGTATTTAAAAAAGACTAAAGTATTAGTATTTTAACAATTCAGTAAGTTACTTGTTGCTATATGCAATGCTCTCTGCATTTCTAAATGACATGATTCATGACAAAGTATAAAAATAAATTTAGTAACAATAATAACGCTTGAAGTGAGTGATAGCCTAGTGGTTAAGCATCTCGACCACGCTATGGTGACTCGAGGTTCAAATACCGGAACGCACCTCTATTTCTCGAAATGATGTCATAGGCCCACACTAGGGCGCCTTGTGCCGTGGATGCCACGGAGACACAGAAACTAGCATAGAAACACCTAGACCAGGTACAGAAAACTAAATCATGGAAATTTAACCCTGTGAACAGGAGACCAGCATGTTGACCACGGTAGCATACGGGTCAAGTTCATTCCCTAAATTAAAAATGTCTTAAAATTACTAATGTTCAGCGACAAGGCCGTTAATTCTAGTCTTCATGAAAACAGGATCCATAGTCACGTCCATCCAAAACTTGGGGAATCGACAAAGGCTGTTTGTACTTAAAAAAAGGCTTAAACTTTAGTAGGTAAAGTTTAAGTAGACGAAGGTACAACAATAAGTTTTTTTTTATTTCAGCTCAAGTTTGGGCTGCGCTATATCTGAGACGACCGCAAGTCAAGTTAAAGGATACAAGCATCTTCAGTATAATGGAGATAAGGTCCTCGCGGGCTGAGGCGACGGCCGCCCAATGAGGCCAGCAGACTGTACGCGTCAATGGCACCAGTTGGAAGCGCCCTCCTGGCGCTCCCTGCAACCGTAGGGTCCGCGTTGTACAGGCAGGTTTCTGCTTGCCACGCCTCAATCCTTGCCGCGAGGAATTTTGGTAGAACAGCGTGACGTTCGAATCTGTTATATCAATACTCGTTTAACACGACATTGAAATAGTAACACCGAATTTCGATAACTAGTCTAAGTTGTATAATTTACAATTTAGAGAAGGAAAGAGGAGGAGAATTCTAAATAGGTATATAAGGTATATAATAATTTCGGCCTCCCGCTTCGGTGTGTCGAGGTTCAATTCCCGACACGCACTAATCAAATTTTTCGAAATTACCGTTAATAATTATTTAAAAATTATGTGCGCATTTGAAATAAATGATCACTCGGTTTAACGGTGAAGTAAAACATCTCAAAAACGTATAAAGTCCGCCAATCCGCACTTGACCAACGCGGTGGACTATGGACTAAACCCTTAAATTTAAACTTCTGTTTAAATTTCTGTAGTGACAATCTACTCAACTATCTAATGAAACTAATAACAACGGGGACACAATATATTCATTCACGTAAGTATTTAAAGAAAGAGTTCTGTTGAAAACAATTAACTAGAAATGTGGATTACCACGAACCTGTAAACATCGTCATAAGAATTTCCGCGTACAAATACTCCTTCGTGGCTTACGTCTGCGTGGATATCAATTATGAAATCCAATTGTAGCGTCTGAAAATGTCAAGCCTATTTACTAAAATAACGTTAACATATATTTTGAACATAGTAATCATTTAGCAACAAACATTTAGCAAAGGTCTTCTGTAATTAAACAAGCATGGGTTATTTTCAGACTGCTTACTTAGAAGAAAGATACCTTTTCAGAAGTTAGCTTAGTGAGGAGGTCGTTGACGCCTATGAGCGCTGGGTGGGCAAAGCTAGTGGCTCTATCCCAGCAGCGATTCGGATCGGAGCCGAGCAAGTCGGAACGTTGGTTGCCCAAGAACACGCCATCAGGATTTACCATTGGCACCACCTAGTTTTGAAATTTTGTTTTAATTGTATCTTATCATCAGTGGGTTTTTACAGATATATTTTTTTTAAATTGTTTAAATACAAATTTTATTTCCATCTACTTTACAAGCGTCTTAACATACCCCTGCGGGTAGCAACATCCCTGAATATCACCTCGACCTATTGGAGTTATACGCCGAAATTCTTGATCAGTATCACTGCTTTAATTATTATTGTAAAAGAATATGACGTTCCGCATAATACACAGAATTTGTAGATTTACACGGCCGCGGGCTGGCGCTTACAATGAGGAGGTCATGGAAGCTGTAGGTCCTCATACAGTACCTACACAGTCCGAGTGCGACTTTCATGATGACCGTCCATGAGTATTGTTTTGAAAATTAAAAGTTTCGTACATTATTCGATTAATACTCGTGTAATTTACAAGGACCCACTTAATATGCTACACATCATGCTTTTCTTCAAGAGTATGCTGTAATTGTTAAAGTAATCAAATAGGTATACACACAACTTCTTTATTTATATTCTGTATTAGGTACACAACTCCTTAATTCTTAAAATTTTAAAAGAATGTATGTACATACATTTGAGCACTGTTGAGATTTAAATACTTGTGTAAATAAATAGCCTAAGCCACGGGCCGCTGGTGGTGATGAACGTAGATGGTATACTTACCTGTATAACTACCCCATTTCGTAATGCACAAGCTTTTTCTGATGAACTTCCGATATAATCCAGGAAACCTAAAAATTATAAAAATATAAAAATATTCCATATGCTCAGCAATTCCGTTGGTTTACCTATAGAGCTACATCTATTAATAATTAATGTCTTCTATTGAAATGTAAGTACAGTTATGTGTAAGACGTTGCTGAATTGAAAAACCTTGACAAATGAAGGAAGCCGGTGGTTGACCGCCATGTGACCGCGCCAGTATAAGTACAACTCGTTTCTTTGTATCGCCAACTTTTCCCTTTGCAGGATTTGGTTCTTCCTTATTCTCTTTGTCTTTAAAGCTCAAATCGCCAATAGTTATTAGATCGATACGACGTTTTTGCTGAAAGAGGGTTATAGTACTTTACATTCACACTACTATTTTGGCTTGAGCTTTACATTTAAGTATCGATACGACAACTTAAAAACGAAATTACTATTATTTACGATACCGTAGTCTGAGCAATCTCTTCCCTTGTGGCGAAAGCCTGCGCACGTTTCTCCCAAGCTGCCAAATGCTTCTGAAGCCTCGAATAAGAGTACGGTGCTGCTGCAGCGAACTGATAAACGTCCTCCTCGCGGTCGAACCCGAAGGCGAAACTAAGTATCTTGCGACCACGGTGCACGAGCGAGCGATGGTAGAACAGTAAACGTCTCGGGATGCGCTGCCTGTCCAAGTAAAATCCATATAATCATCGTTATTAACTCCTTATTGTTCAATTGCTGCTCACGGATCTATTGTCAAAAATAAGAAAGGAAGAGAAGCCCAATACGCTAGCTACGAGTAAGAGCTGATTGATTGCTTTCACCTTTAAGGAAATACTACATAATTCTCGAGTATA
Organism: Doberes anticus; assembly: GCA_018250115.1. NCBI lineage: Eukaryota > Metazoa > Arthropoda > Insecta > Lepidoptera > Hesperiidae > Doberes > Doberes anticus. The sequence goes on from DWKW01002110.1 coordinate 10,838, forward strand.
CATGATTGCTCGCGATGACCTTAATCCTTCTTACTGAATTGTTGTTGTGAGTACAATTAATTAAATCAGCTTTATAAGTAAATGTAATCGTAACATATCTAAACAATAAACGGATTTGGTAGGTTCTCATTATACAAAAATTATAAATCATACCAAATATCATGGTTTGGTACCTATACTTTAAACAATGTATTAAATTTCTAAATTTCATTTCATTTCTTTAGTCTTCGTTTTGTTTACGACGAAAAGGCATCGCTGTAAATTAATAACTTAATGGAAAACAGCAGATCACTTATGTGTAATTTAGAATCGACGTGAATTTCCTCGGAGTGACGTTTGAATAATCAACGTGTAGCGGGAACGTAAGTTAAATAATATTGAACAACGCACGTGTGTACTTCACGCTGGTCTTGCACTAAACTTTAAATAATATTCAAGTCATAGAGGACTTGCTACCTAATTTATGTACATTTTCTTTCTAATGTCACGTGCTGTGGGCCCTATCGGCCTTTACAGCTTCACTACAAGTTACTACAGAAAGTAATAATAATAATAACGTGTCACACTCATAGCCCCACAGTAGGATTTAACCTGTTTCGCGGGTGCCATGGACACACACAGGAACAACACACTAGATTCATCA
>DWKW01002111.1:0-11480 GCA_018250115.1 Doberes anticus
AGGCCACCTGATGTTAAGTGGTCTCTGCAGCCCATGGACATCCACACCTGAGGTTGTATGTGGATGCGTTGCTACTCCCGAGGACTACGTTGGAATGCCTCCCGTCCAGTGTCGTCTGCCTTACTACACCTTTCAAACCGAAACGCAGCAATTCTCACACTGCTGCTTTACGGCAGAAATAGGTGTAGCGGGTGGTGCCGCCGCAGGCGAGCCTTCGACATAAGACTCTACCACCATCTGCCTCCCGTCCAGAATTTTTTAATTTTTAATATTTGTTTACTAATCCGAAGCAAACAGGCCACCTGATGGTAAGTGGTCACCGTTGCCTATAGACACGAGCAATACCAGAAGAGTTGCCAATGCGTTGCTGGTTTGGAAGAAGAGCTCTATTAGCGCCTCTTTTGAAGAACCCCATGCCTGACATGACATGGAGTTCTTAAAGAAAGGCGCTAAAAAGCCCTCTTTCAAGGCCGGCAACGCACTGGCGATACCCCTGGTGTTACTCCTGTCTATAGGCGACGGTGACCAGAATTTTCATTGGTCGCCACCGACAAGGATTAAAGATGACAACGGTAAATCCTTTGATAGAAGGCAAAGGGCTCATCGCTACTAGCAATACTAAAAAAACCTTTATCCGAAAAGTAATCTCGAAAAGCGGTAGTTAATGTTTTATTTCAATTGTACGTTATTTCCAGATCAAGACAAAGTACAGGCATTGGCCGGCAGCCGCGGAAGTCAGAGCTAGTATACCTGGAGCCCTCTCCCTCATACTGCGAGCCTGAACCTACTACTGGATCTCTGGGCACCCACGGACGACACTGCAATAGAACTTCTAGAGGTAAATTTGAAATGTGTTATTATTTATTTTTTATTGTCAAGCAGTAGCAAAGGACCATGCAGGCCACCTGCCTCAAGCCTCAAATAGGACTTGGGTGCGTTGGTACTCCTGAGATTTAAGTTGTAATGCCTCTTGTCCAGTGTATTTTGCCTAACCTGCTTTGCGGCAGAAATAGATGTAGCTGCAAGCATAAGTCCACCATCTTTTTGGTACTTATAAATTGTCAATCTCATTATTACCATAACAACTTATTCAAATTATTCAAATTTATCCAACATACGGACTCGAATGTAAATTTATTTTACATAATAAAGGTGTTCTTAAGCTCACTACACTGGACATGAGACGTCTGAAGATTGAGTTCAGGAGTAGCAACGAATCTACATAACTCTACGTAAACGTCCAACCTCAGATGGAAATTATATTTGGATGAAGTAGCAAATAAGTACGCAGACCAACTGATGTTTAGTGCTCATTGCAACCCATACACTTGGAGATACATTTCCGGACACAAACTTCCGAAGACTTATCTGAGCCGAGCATTAAATTGGAAAGCCTTCTGTCAAGTAAAGTATGTCTAACTGCTGCTTTTGCACAAATAATTACCCTACGTATTGGTAGCGCTGCAGGCGAGTCTTGAACGTTAGAGTCCACCTTATAGCATTAATTTCTGAACAAGATCAAACAATTCAACTAGATTTGACAAGAGAATTACCAATTACACAGATTTTTATGGTCCTTCGAATACCTATCGTAATATAAATTGGCCCTTAAGTATAATAAAGTCTGTATGTAAGGATGTTCCCATACAATTAGTGCTTCGATGTAATGAATGTGCAAACGAAGGCGTTTTATGATGCCTAACTATGCATTTACGGCGGTAAAGTCAACTGGTCGTTATTTTCTCATTGGCTATCTTCGTAACTTTAACAAGCAATCACCTCTATTTAAGCTCACTAACTAACGATCCTTGGCTGCTAATCATCTCAGAGTTATGATTATCATCATCAACCCATTATTGTCCCACTGCCGGACTCGGGTTTCCTCTCAAAGATGAGAGAGTTTACGCGAATAGCGTGGCATAGTGCGAATTAGCGGACTTCACATGTCATTAAAAACATTGTAGAGAACTCTTAGGTATGCAGGTAGTTCCTTACGATGTTTTCCTTCACCGTTAAAGCAACTTATAATTAATTTATGTACTCGTATATTACGCACATAATTTCAAAAATTTTGAATAGACAACATTTCGAGAAATAGAGGTGCGTACCAGAATTTGAAGCCCGATTTACCGGACCAAGTTATCGAGATTCTTAATCAGAATCTTATTCTCAAATGTTTCTTCCATGTCAATGTTTCTTACATTATTAACCATTGAATTTCCATTCTTAACCAATGTTTATTCTATTCTTAACCATTGTATTTCTTCTCCTAACCAATGTTCCTCCTATTCTTAAGCACTGTAGTTCTGTTCTTCACCAAAGTTCCCTCTATACTTAACTACTATTCTTATCGATGTTACGTCCACTCTAAACCAATCTTTCATCATTCTCTAATCGCCAGGCGAAGACGGCTGCGAGACGCTCTGCTGCGGTCGAGGATACAACACGGTGAGGACCGTTGAGGAAAAGAAGTGCAGATGTCACTTCGAGTGGTGCTGCAATGTCATTTGCGACAAATGCGTGACACGTTCCGAGACGCATATTTGTAAATGAGTGTAATCAAACGTAGATTGTTAGCGATTGATTGCCAATCTGTTGTCGAGGATGGAAGAAGATAAAATGTTAAATATTGCATAGAGAGCTGTGTTGTTGATGAAGGTAGTTTAAGCAATTTTGTTTGGAAGATAAGTCTACTCGAGATACTTCGGAATAGAACAATTTTAGTACCCACTTGATTTTACAACCAATAGTGCAGGGCACGGTAGTGTACGAATCATTATGAGCATGACAGAGCCATGAATGAAAACTAAACTATCCTCTTGCAATTTTATACATATTAAAGAAGTAGTGAACGTCCATGCAGGCCACCTGATGTTTAATTGTAACTGCAGCCCGTAGACTTCCATGTCCAACCTCAAACAGGAGTGTAGCCTTATCCAAGGTTGGATGCGTCGCTACTTCTGATGACTATGTTGGAATACCAGCTGTCTCAGTATAATCTGCCTACTGATTAATAACCAAATAAAAAAAGATAATTGTTTATACGTTCGAGTATTCTAGATACCCAGTTCGCAAATTACCGCTCAAACGAAAACTTTCGACTTTACTTATCTTTTGGATCACTGAAGGTGAACATTTTAGTTCTATGAAAAACTGTTATATTTAGGATGTACTGCGTAATTGTAATGATAAATATACTCGTATTTGTATACGGTCGGAAGTGTGGATTTTAGAATTTTGGTTGGAAATATACATTTTTTTCTTTGCCAATGATTTATTTAGGACGGTAGAAGCATTTTTAGAGTTAGGTGTTATTGGAACAACATTGACAATTTTGTCTATATTTTTGAAATATGGTAAGTTTTATATTGACTTTTAACGTAATGTTCGATTAAAAATATTCTTGACTTTTGTGGAAAATGAGAGTAAAATTTTTTTTACCTGGAAATGATGCAAGGTTGGAAGTGCACACGGAATGAAAATGTATTGACTAGGTTCTTTTGAAAAACACTCACACACCTAAAGAAGCAAACGGACCACCCGATGTATGTGGTCATAGTCCCCAATGAATACGTGTATCAACAAAAGGATCGCCAGTGCGTTGCTGCCTTTAATGGAAGGCTTTTTAGTGCCCGTTTTTAAAAACCCCATGGCGTCGCATCCCGAAATTATTAAATACGTGGTTGATCAGAAGGCTAGGCGTAAATTATTAATTTAAAACTTTTTTTTCACTCTCATATTTAATCTCTTAGTTAATATGTAAGAGATTTAATACAAAATGAGATATTATTAGAAAATATTCATCAATGTAACAGTGCCATCTATTGTTGAGAAGCAATAACAATACAAAAAATGGTTATGCTCCCTGTATTTTTTTTATTATTTATAAACAACTTTTAAAAATTTATCATAATCATAAAAATATAAGTTATGCTATGAATTTGAATAGCATATTTTTTGCTTACAAAATGTACTTAATATTTAAATGCCTCATTATGTACTTAGTAGGTACAGGTAATACGTAGTTTAGTAATATATTGTAAAACGTTACTTAGATTTAAAATACGTATTCATATTATTATGTAAAATCTTCAAAATTTGGTGTTGCTATCTTTTTAGTGTTCATGTTTATTCAACGATGTAAATATGCCACCAGTATTTTAACAAATAGTGATAAAATAATAATACAATATGCATTTAATATAAGACTCGGCGGCTTTAAAATTATAATTGTAAGTTGTTTTGCCTATTTCTATGCTTGTAAGTATGTACGCAATAAACATTCCGTATAAGGTAAGGTCTAACTTATTCATTTTACCACTTAATGCTATTTTGAAATAAAGATTTTCTCACTTAAAAAAGTTGTCTTATTACACTCCCTTTCCTTGACGAAATGTGCATAATAATTTTAACCTATGAAAACCACGGCGTATTTAAATTTCATTCCGACGGAGTTGAGAACTGTAAAATAAACCTGTATGAATGTCTGGTTACACCGCTGGTTGGCTGTATACTTATCTGTTTCATTGTTCAATATACAAAACGATTACATCATTAAAACTTTGCAGTTTTGCACTATTAAAACCGCTAAAAACCTACTGACCAGCGGTTGTAGTTTGCTACGGCTGACCTCGTCATAAGCCTCGTGACCCTTTTTGCCTAGTCCCATACCACTTTTCAAACTTAGGTTAAAAGTTTAAATTGGTGTTTATTGTGTTTAAAAACTATGCGAAATGAATTTCTTATTTTTTTTTCAAATTAAGAACAATGCACACCTACTTATACGAATACATATAAATATCTGCGTAGACTTCTAAGATTTAGTTCCCTAATCTATTAAATGATATGCCACATCCATACATCCATCTAATTTAATATACAGGCAGACATACCATCTGATGATACGTAATCACCGTCGCTTTTAACCCGACTCCAAAACCAATTATTTTTAACAAAAATTCATTTAAAATAAGGTTCATAATTCCGTTCCTTTTGAAATCCTAAAACCCCTTTTCACCTACGGTTTGGTACCATATGGTTTTAGTGGGTAGAAATTAATAAAAAATAATCCGTGCCAATACAATACAAAATGATGATCCCCGACAACACTTTGTCTCAAACGCAAACAAACAATTTGATTATTTTTTCTCTTTTATTTAAAAATGTTATCTATTAACATTAAACGGCTTTTAAGTCAATTTAAAAATACCCTCGGAAGTATATATTCGTTTAATTTATATTATATTCGTTCAATATACGTAGTGAGATTGTACAAAAAACACTCTTAAACCAAATAGTCGTCACAATTTCGACGACCCATTTGAGCCATCATTATTACTTGTCATCGGATTTGCCTCGTTAAAACTTGCCTCAAAGGCTTAAATCCTTTCAAACGTTAGAAAGTTACATTCGATCGAATGAAAGTTTTAATTAACTCTAGGGATTTACTATATCCATACATGAGAAATTATAAGCTGTCTAAAAATTTCAAACTGATGGTTTAATTATAATAATGACTTGAGGATGCATGGCGCTTTTTTGTGCTATTATTCTATACTCATTAATTAATTCATTATCAATCCTACGTTCCTCTCTCTTATTCTCTTCGACTATTATTTCGATTAAAAAAATAACATAAATCGAAATTAAGAAAACATTATAATATCTTACTAACAGTTTACGGTTAAATTAACATAAAGTTGATGAATTTTAATGATCTTTTCCAAAACAATATGTCGCCCGCAGTCTGAAACAATTTTAAGATTTTCCCATTGTCAAACCATTTTAATCTTAGTATTAAATTTTGTCAAAAGCATTACAATTCAGATAAAGTTATAATGCCAGTGCCAGACAGATATAATGTATGTACCCTACGTACGAAATTTCTGGTATTATGAATAAAAAGCTATTCGAAATTCGAAAGGATTATCCAAAGGTTAGAAGCCAGCAATACCTAGAATTAACCTCAAAAGCCAACATATAAAAAGCTGTAAATCATTGCGGATTATCATAATCTAGACACGTAACAAGCTAATTACTCACAATGTTGCTGAATTTGCATGAAAATCTCGTTTTCCTGAATTACGAGCGGTATCAAGCTAGGTGTCACATGGATTTATTACATCGTATTGTTTATGGCCGACATTGTCTGATTTCATTTGTAGCCTACGTACAGAAAATGTTGAAATTGTTTAATACTAGTTGCATTTCAAAATTCATTGAACAAAACATGTAGCTGTTACCTGTATGCTGCTAAAATAAATATGTAACTATAACATGTAAAAAGGTCAACGTAACTAGAAAATCAAATATTATTTCGATATAATGCAAAAGTAACAAAATAAAAAAATTTACGTGTTTGGTCTCATCGCCAAGATAGCGCTTTCTACCAACCTTTAGATCTATTATTTGGAAATTACTTACTTTTTTTAAATATTATGTCTGTATCACAAAATATATTTGGTTCATGTTTTGATTGTATCCATGCAAATAACTACAAAGTTAAAGAAAATACTAAAAAAATCACTAACAGATGAAAGCTTTTTCTATTCCACAACAGGTGCCGCTAGATTGGAATAGTAGTGTGTAGACTAGGATTTATCGAACAATCTGCAAGCTAGACTGTGTTAAAAATTAAGAAAGAAATGTAGATAATGTAGTAATAAGCTTATAAAAGCTATTAAAAAATGATTATTGAAACTGAATAAATAAAATCGCTGATTTAGCTGCAATATTTTTTTTATTCAGGTCGTTAAGAAAATACTGCGTAAAATGAAATAGATACGACGCTTACCAGATAGATAAAAAAAATATAAAACAATGCGGTTTGATTGGCAAGCCGTTTTAGACCAACTACACTGGCGAGTTTTATTGATTTGAATGTCATTACCAGTGCTGTCATCAGTCATATTTATCCGTGTCGAGTGACAGCTGTTAAAATAAAGTTTGTTTGTGTGGAATTGAAAAGGCAATATTATTATTTTTATTAAAGAAAATCATCATTTATCATAACATTCACACATGAAAGGAGTTCAAAATGCCACAACCAACCTGTGTTCAGTGCGAAACGAACGACACATTACTCTGGCGAAGCGCTGAAAACGGTCAAATATGCAACGATTGTTATCTATCAAACGCAGCGAGAGATATTAAAACAGAGCCTAGCGGATCTAACGATGATGACAGAAGAGAAGAAATGGATGATGACGGTAGGCCTGAAGGGGAGACCACACCAGCAAAAGCTACCGGTAGAGGCACACGGAAGAGTACTAGATCTACGAGATATAAGGCGAAGACACCAGCACCTATGCCACCGAAGCCTCCAGCACCGCGCGGGAGAGGCAGACGGAGCATATTCAAAAGGCAGCCGCTCAAAGCACCGACCGCTACGGCAACAGTCGTGACAAGCGATTCACTGTTTTATAAGGTTATCTTGTATAACTTAATTTTTTCAACTTCAAGTTTTGACGCTAAAGTATTCCATGACCTGCAGCCGCTTCACGTTTTGGTCATGAACAAACATGCAGGTTTATTGTTATTGTAAGTGAGTAACAAAAAAAGCACACGGGACACCTGAAGTGAAGTGATCACTACATCCCATGGACATCCACATCCAACCTCAAATAGGACCAGAATCTGAGGTCATACTTGGATGCGTCCAGTGTATTCTGACTAACCCTACCCTTCAAACTGCAAATTGAGATGCTTAACCACTAGGCTATCACTCATGTGGTAGGCAAAAACAACCCACTGAGGTTGATGTGTCTCGAGCTTCAAGAGCTCAGGCCTTAGTATACAAAATAAAAAAATAAAAGAAATCACTCATGTGAGTCACACAACTACTCTGGTGTTAAGTATTTAAGGTAGTCAATTAAGTCAGTGTCAGTCGAACATCTAGTTAAGCACTTTAATTGAGACTAATATTTTTATTTAGATAGGCAGCTGTCTTCAACCTCAAAGCATATGAATATACACTATTTTATGCATCAGTTTTGTACTTTTTTATTTTTTTTGAATATGACTGTTGTTCAAAATGATTTCTGTAATTATTATCTTTAAAAATTAGTATTTTATATGTAATTCTAATATGAAGTTAAAATAAAAGAATGTTTATGCAGTGATTAACAATCTCTACCTCCTATTTCAATGGGTCAGAGCTCAAATCCCAACATGCATTTTAATGCAGTTTACTGCAACGTGCATTAAATGCAACAAATTATTTGAAATGTTTAGTAACCATTATTTCTAAATTATGTGTGAACACACATATAACCACATTATATGTGAAGGAAAACATTGTGAGGAAACTGGCGAGAGTTCTCCGTAATATTTTTGAAGGCATGTGAAGTCCACAAACCTGCACAAGGCCAGCATGGTGGACTACGCCCTTACCCTCCCATCTCTGAAAGGGAGACCACTTACCAGCACTGGGACATTAATGGGCTGATGATAATGATGATATGAAATTCACTTATGCCTTGTAATTAAAAACCTAATTTCACTTTTCAGGGTATATACATGCAAATAGGTGACATAGTTTCTATGGTGAACTTTGACGGGGGTATCTACTATGCTCAAATCAGAGGTTTCCTGACAGACCAGTACTGTGAGAAGAGTGCAGTGGTCACGTGGCTGTTGCCTACCAAAGCCAGTCCACCACCTGAAAAGGGATTTGATCCCGCCACTTATATTATTGGTAAGCATTCTTTTTATTTTAATAGGACAGACGCCTTCAGGCTGAAGGCTGATAGTTGACGCTAAAGTTAAATGAGATTCCATTCATGATTACTGTATTGGAAAAATGTTTCTTTGAAGAGTAAGTGTTATACCCTCCAGACTGCTTTACAGCAGAAATAGATGTAGCACAGATACTGCAACTCTGTATTTAATTAGTTCTTTAAAGAAGGCTCTTTTATTTTCAGGACCTGAAGAAGAGCTCCCTCGAAAGCTTGAGTACATGGAGTTCATAATGCATGCACCCTCAGACTATTACAAGGCCAGCAATAGTCCTTATCCTCTGACAGATGATGAACTAAATAACTATAGTGGATACATTTGGACAACACTTGAAGCGAAAGAGAAAATATAATTTTTTGTTAACATTAGGCTAAAATAAAGTATTTCCTATATAATGTGACTGGTTTGTTGATTTCTTTCATGTTATTCTTCTTTTTTTTTGCTTTACATTTATAAGTAATAGTGTAGTGTAATTTTTTGTGTAAATACAGTTCGCCTATACGTTTTAAGAGTTTAAATGCTCAATACTAATATTGTTGTTTTACATTAAATATTTTTAAAACTACCCAGAGCTGTATCGTACAATCAATATTTAAATTAATTGTGTGTCATGTATAAACAGTGTTTATTCCTCTACAGGAAGTAAATGAATGATTTTTTTATTATTTCTGTTACGCCACAATTTTGCTGTTACTTAAACTGCACTTAAAGATCATAATTATTAATTTACTGCATTCAGGTTGACTACCAGAAATTCCCTGCTAGAGAATTCATTTAAGTATTAATGAATTCAAGAAGTTCAACTTTACTCCTATACGTTATTTATGTAGTTCACAAATACACATTCAAAATTGTCTTCTGTTTTTATATGAAAAAGGTCGACTTAATTTTGTGCCTTGCTGACAAGATTAAGTTTCGTTACCTCCTAGCAGTATCGAAACGGCATGTCAATATTTTAGCAACGACATTTGTCAAAATCAAAATGTCAACATACGACAATTTTAACCGCGTACGTTTTTCAAGGTTTATAAAACCGGCTAAATAGGTACTCGTAATTTTCATATTTCGACATTACACTTTAGAAAGTTAAATTTATTCGTCAATATGAGCCGAAAGGAGGCTTTGTCGTCCTTTATCCAGCAAATTCACGGCCGTCCTGTTGTGGTTAAACTGAACAGCGGAGTGGACTATCGAGGTGACTTGCTTTTTAGAAATTATAGGCATTTGCATTTTGTCATGCATTCTTCTTCGTTCTTTTTACGATTTTATTTGTATGTTTGGAGTATATGAAAGATAAATTTTTGAAATGCTAAAAATGTTTGGTTATGTTCGGCCTGTCAACTGTGTAGGTATCAGGTAATTTGTTTACAAACCAAACGTTAACTTATATCTAGGCAGAAACTAGGCAGTGGTTTGGTTAACTATCATTCAAATGGAAAACTGACTCAAGTCGACAAAATAACTCAACATAAACTGATTTTGTCATAATCACAAAAATTTAAGATGCGTGTTTTATTTATTTGTAATCAGTCAAAATTTTGATTGCAATTGTCTGCAATCTCGCCTAATGCAATCGCCAATATTATTTTTGAAAAGAAACTCGACTGCTGTCCGACTACTTAAATAAGAGAACTGATGATGGAGCTAACCAAATTCTCAAGTTTACCATGTGCCATGTACCATCCACTATTTATCACAATTATATTATATTCACTATAAATCCTGAATTATAGAAAATATACTATATTATATAATCCATTTGAATGCATATTCTAACTCTTATCCATGCAATGTATATGAACTTGGCCAGATCTGTTCTTAGTAGTGGCACAAAGATTCGTTTTAGAGGTGGATTAGGTAATCCAACTATAACCAACATGATTTTTTTTTTGCTTTCATAACTGAAATTTTGAACATTTAAATTCTGTTATATTTAATTATCTTGAAAGTTTATTCAATTATTGTATTATAATTCTTTCCAGGAGTGCTAGCATGTCTAGATGGCTACATGAACATAGCACTAGAACAAACAGAAGAGTATGTAAATGGACAACTGAAGAACAAATATGGGGATGCTTTTATTAGAGGGAACAATGTCCTATATATAAGTACACAAAAAAGAAGGATATAAATCTAGGTGATAAATATATTGAATAAATTCTTAAAAACATAAACTTGTTCTATAAATTACATTTACAAGCATTGAGTATATGGTAAGGGTGGTACAGAGCTGTGGTGATCACCGAACATCAAGTGGCCTGCATGCTATATAGATTTGTTTCTGATTTCAAAAATAAGGAGGTATACAGCTTGTTTTTTTTTATTCTTTAAAACATTTTTGATACACAAATACAAACAACAATACAAAAGGTAAAGTAGGCCCTAGACTAGCTTTTTGACATACTAAATTATATATATCTCTATATAATATATGTATAAGTGCATAAAATCAATATAATTTTTGATAATATTTTGCAATAAAATAAATATCTTACAAGTCTTAACAGTTAACAATTGTTGCTGTAATATGGTTATCTATCTGTTAAACCTTATTTAAAGCTATAATTATTTTCTTTACTCCTAATGGCTCCAGGATATGTGTAAAAAAACTTTATATCTTCATTATCCTGAAAAAGATAGATATTAGTAATTAAAAATACATTTAATTAAGTATTAAATTTTGGTCCATGACATTCTTGCTGTATATTAATGAAAAAATAGGTCAAGCTGTGTCTCTGTATCTA
>DWKW01002112.1:0-11480 GCA_018250115.1 Doberes anticus
GGATGCGTTGCTACTCATGAGGACTAAGTTGGAATGCCTCTTGTCCGGTGTCCTCTGCCTAACTACACCCTTCAAACTGAAACACAGCAGTTCTCACACTGCTGCTTTACGGCAGAAATAGGTGTAGTGGTGGTGCCGCCACAGGTGAGCCTTTGACATGAGACTCTACCGCCATCAAATGGTATGGGTCTTCTCTCAGAGAAGAGAGAGTTAAGGCCATAGTACATCACAGTGGCCAAGTAGGGATTGGTAGACTTCCCATGCCTTTGTGAACATTATGGAGAACTGTCAGGAGTGCAGGCATCACTATGTTTTCTTTCATTGCTAAGGCGAGTGATAATGAATTCATAATAAAGACATAATTTCGAAAATTTGAAACATAATATTTCAGGAAATAACGGTGCATGCACAGATTTCAAACTTGACCAACCACAGCAGGGTCAAGATTCTTATCTACTAGAGTCTAGTAACTAGACTATCACTGACTTATAAATACATGTATTACATATGAAATTAAATAAATTGATGTAAACTTTCAGATAACTCTACATTGTGGTGAGATATGTAATCCAGATGAAATATTACAAATGCTCAGATTTAAGCCTGATAGAATTGGGCATGGAGTTTGTATACACCCTGATTTTGGAGGCAGCAAGGAAATTTGGAATGCTTTGCTCATGTCTAAAATACCAGTTGGTTAGTTTATTTTCCCAGTGTCCATCTTATCTAAGCATCAATTATCTGATGTTGATTTAACTATCAGAAAGTCTCATGTATTATGGAGATAGTTTAGAGTTTTTTTTTTGTTCCAAAAATTTTGTGAATTTCTCTATGCATATTTATAAACTAGGTTACATATAATTAATGGGACAGCCAGTCTTGTATGTACCTACCTTCTTCATCCAAGATCGTTTAAATCACAGCAAGGGTTTGGAGGATTGGTTATGCACACTTGGTTAACAGATGTTGGAATCTGTAATATAGACTTTGGTTGTTGACGAGAATTTGAAGAAGATAGAGGTTGAAATAATTATTATTTCTAATTTTCCTTTTACTATTACTATTCCTATTCCTAATACTATTAGTATTGGTATATAACTACAACATCTATATTTTAGTATAAGTAATTAAGTACTAGGGCTTCTAAAAACAATATAGAATATGGTTTATGAATGTAGAATGTAGAATGAATTTTGTATTTAATAACAAATAATAATTGTTATACATTACATTTTCAGAAATATGTCCCACAAGCAATGTAAGGTCGAAATCTACTCCAGATTATCATTCACATCATTTTAAAGTATTGTACAAAGGAAACGTGCCTATAATTTTGGGTGTAAGTATCCTTTACCACCCATACATCCCGTATTAATTTGTAAATATATTTATATTGGTTTTTCATATGCAGAAAATAATGTTAACTTGGAAGTTGACATTATTTAGGGGGATCTTGGCAGATCCCCACATTTTCACTGACGTAGACATGGTACCCTGAACTATGTTGTGTATGTTTTGATTCTTGTTTCGTTTGGAAATACTCGTTTAGTTTTAGAAACAGTTTACAGACAAAAATTCGTTTATTTAAAATTAAATTGCTACAAAAAAGCACTGCTTTCAAAAAGTATATACTTATGTATATATTCGAGGGTCCCATTCAACAAACATAAATCAGATGACCTTTAACATTATTTAAGTAATTAATCGCTGCCATGGTTATGTTTGCGGTCCCGAAATATTAACTTATGGCTGGACAATTTATTTCAGCATTGAATTAAACATGGTTTTATTACTTAAATGTTTTTTCAACGTTGGTTGACATAATATTATAGCGTGAAATAAATGTATTTTGCCGCATGCAGCGGTCGCGGTTTTTCGCGTAATGAGTGAAAATCAGGACATGGAAAAAATAATTCATCGGCGACGTTCAAGAGAGTTGGAGTCACCACGCTATACCTAATTATAATTTATAACAATATATAATTTATTTTTATATTGCAGACTGATGATAAAGGAGTATTTACTACATCACTATCTCAAGAATACGCTATCTGTGCAGATACATTTCATTTAGAAAAACGAGATCTTATTCAACTGGCCGCCAATGCCGGTCGATATGCATTTGCTGAGGATTTACAAGAAATAATGAATGATAAATTAAGACAATTCGCTATGGAAAATGGTTTAGAATAATAAAATGTATATTTTAGTTATTCTTTTATTTTACACAGATTGTAATATATTTTTTAAGACATTGATTAATATTAGTATTAGGTGAGGTTAAATTAACTGGAAACGGACGACGTAAGTTTTAAGGTTCAATACAGTTTTTTATCGTTTCTTCCGACGCATTCGAACGTTTTCATTACTAAGACGTTATCGGTAGTGTTTAATAAACTTGAATCTTATGTAGTATTGTTCAATGTTTAAATTGTTTTGAGGATGAATATTTATTCTGTGGTTGGTTTCTTTATGGTCGTGTCAACTTCTGCATTCTGCTCATCCGGCCTTTGTAGTAGGTAGGTACTTTGTACATTTATTTGAGTGTTCTGTCAATTTTGTAGCATAACCTAAAAGTTTACTAGCATATACTCTGGTTTGTTTCAACTTCGTATTTAATATGACTGATTTGTCAGATTTTTCTGCTCCAAAAAGCGGAGACTCTGAACTCCAAGACTTTCTCATGGTGGAGAAACAGAAAGCTCAGTTTCATGCTCAAGTTAGTTAATTATTAATTCCTACGTTTAATGTGTATTTTTGTTGCATTATTTCTATGTACTCTTAAAAGATGTACTCTGTACAAATAGTTTAAATGTAGTTTCTTTAAGTAAACTTCTTTTTATTGGAAAATTGTTCATTGCTCCTATTTCTTAGTGCAAGCGAAGTACGTTATATTTTTTAATCAGTAAGTACTAAAATGTAACTAATTACTAACAATTAACTATGCGCATCTTATTAAATTACAGATTCACGAATTCAATGATTTCTGCTGGGATAAATGTGTTGACAAACCAGGGGCAAAACTGGACTCGCGAACAGAAACCTGCATTACAAACTGTGTCGAAAGATTCATAGATGTTTCTCTTCTCATAACCAACAGATTTGCACAAATGCTTGAAAAAGGAGGAGGCATGAATTAAATTATATTTATTTTATATTGCGAAGAACAAAATTGTGGTGAAGATGTCAATAAAATTACCCAACAGAATAAAACACAAGGAAGACTCCTCAAGGTTGTCTCAGCTTAATAATGGCAATATATAGTAATGACTATTAAGACCAGATAATTATCATTAGAAGGGCTATTTGTTTGATAAAACATATAACTTACAGAAAAATATTGACAAATATGATTAATAATATTCATAATTATGGCATATAGTTTTGTCAAATAAGTAAATGGTATGAATACTTTGTTGTAAATACTACCTTTAAAGATTGCCAAATATAACAAATTGTATCTATTACATATTTTCAAAATGTTTCCTAAACAGATTTTTACTCTTGCTGAGAAGTCCACACACAGCCTTCATGCTCTTAGTTGCCACCAGTATATCAAAGAGTTCTTAAACATATTTATTGTAGAGAGTTTGTCAATATATGACTTTAGTTGTAACTGAGCTTGATGTTGAGAAAGATGCCCATTGACTGCAGTTGCCATTATACATCAGGTCAACTGCACACAAGTCTTCTACATTCATATGTACAAAAATACATATAGTAAGGCTACAGTCTTGTTCTTTGCATTATTTCATTTCTTAAACCAAATGGATCATTTTAGTTATTTAGAATAGTTTTAAAAGTTATGTATATCGGTTTGTCTCAGTTCATATACAGCATTTATTGTGAAATTTTAAAGGGGTTTGGCAGTGAATAATATTAAATGTTAAACTAATGCAAAACTTTTATATTCCTCTGTATCATAAACCCTTTTACTGTCCTTTTGGATGCAAAAAAATTTATTTATGACATTAATTCCTTGCACCTCATTGATTTCAATTCAGCACATGAGTAGGTATAAAGTAATAGATCATCTGATTTGAATGTTCTTTATAGTTTCTTTTTAACTTCGGAATCATATATAACAACTGTGTAGTGTAAATGTTTTTCATTCTGCATATTTAGCTTATAATAGCAATACCAATGTTTTTATTTACTAAACAAAACAATCTTTCTTTTTTTTTCTCTTTTTTAGCTAGTAATGTAAAAAGCGCAAGCCTTAAAAATAGCAAAAAGCTCATGAATTATATATATCATTAGTTTTCACTCTGATATTATTCTTCCAAATATGTCTCTACATACTGCAGCGGTGCTTGCAATGGGCCGTTACAATTTTCTATATAATGACAAATGATAGTAGATGTTTATTGCATAGGAATTACAAGAATGTAATGTTTTATTAAGCTAACTTAATAGATTCTTATACCCAAGGTTTATTTAGACCAATTTTTATTCACAATGTTCCACCTAACAGGAATCAAAGTAGGGGTCTATTTAATATGGCTTTTCATCTATAACAATTGATGCGTATGTGCTAATACAAACTGCTACTGTTTGATGGACATCTAAAACAATAGATGTGTGTGTACCATTACAAACTGTTATGTTTTGACAACACAGTTGCACTGCTCCATGTGATGGCATACATCAGGCAATATGGCGGGATCACATGTTCAGTTTGCTCCCACTTGTGACTTGCCTACAATACTAAAAATAAGTGTATTAAAGAAAAACTCATGAAGTGTTTTAATATGTGTTTTAATAAATGATTGTTAGCATAGATTAATTGATTGCATTTCCCACAAATTATCTTATTCCAAATAATTATCTTCCTACTCTTCCTAGCTTTGTGTCAGTTCTTGGGTCAGCAGTAACAGATTGCACTGAAACTAAAGCTTCATTGATTTTGGTTTGTAAATCCCTCAAGTCTTGGATGAATAGGAGCTTGAGAACGTCGGAAGGTTGCTGGATAACACTGACGTCAGATTTGGGACAGTCAACATGGGGAGCAGTCTTCAGTATTTTGGAAACAGCAGATAGTCGAAGTTTGGGGTCAAAATTTGGACCAACACCAGTTAGAGTACAGACACGTTCCACCCCTGATTTGAAGGCAGGACTATTAACTGTAACAAAGAAATTAGGAAAGGCTTTAAAAATATTGGTGATAACTACTATAAATTTACATCACTATCAAAAATTACATAGTTAAAAAGTGTAAAACAAAGCATTATCAGTGTCGGTTTGATTCTCTGCTTAATTCTTGTAATCTATTGAACAGATATTAATATGGTTTTCATTACTTATAATTTAGAAAATTTCTTCTGAAAGGTTTATAAATAACACAATACATATTGATTTTAAATTTGCAAATAGTCGAAAAAAATCAATGTTTCTAATCAAGTTGTCAAGAAAACAATTTTTGGGTGTTTAAAATATGCAGTACCACAATACTTACAGTCGAGATTATCCAGGGGGTTTGAGGAAACAACATTGGGAGCTGCTTTCTTTGGCACCTCCACTTTAGCATTGTTGTACTTTGAAGCTAAAATAATGACACATGATTTTACAATTCTTATTTGAATACAGTATTTTTACACAATTTATTTTTGGAAGTCTAGCAAATGGATTAAACAAAAGTGAAAACATAATTTTCAACTTTCCTTCAATACAAGACTAGTTGTAGCGATACCACCACCAGCCACTTAGTGTTCCACATCCAATCTCAGACAGGAAATCTGATCTAAGGTATGTGGACACATTGCATTAGACCCTTGAGAACTAAATTAGAATGCCTCCTGTCCAGTGTAGTATGCCTAAAAACTCTTTTCAAGCTGAAAGACAGCAGAGTGACTATTTTAGAATAGAAATAGTGCTCCAGCTACAGCAAGCCCTTATCAAAAGACAGCAACCACTGATCTTATTTTTACTATAAAGCAAAGTTGTGTTTTGGTCTAGATGAGGCACATGTAAGTACTTCATCAGATGAGACTTTAGTCCATTTACAGTTGGATGTTGATGTCTATGGGCTGTGGTGACAAAGTATGCTAGGTAACACCTGTGTAGAATTAAGAGAGCTTGTATCACTTACTTGATCCAAATAATAAATATGTAAGTTATCAGTTTAACATTGAGAATACATACAATTATCTGCGTACTCCAACCTCACAGCGTAAGATAGTAGCCAGTTCAACTGTTCATTCAAATTGCCATCTGTCACGGGGCTCACTAGGTCTTTCTGATAGTCATCATAAGCTACCACCCATTTATCACTTTCAATGTTTCTCAGACCTTCTCTTTCCTCTATTTTATAATGCCTTATTTTCTGATCCTCTAGCCACAGAACTACGCTCCTGTACTCCTTTTCATCTAAAATTTACATTTATTCGTATAATGTATACAGCACAGTACATGTTCATAATACATTTATTTTACCAAAAATTGGATTTAGCTCGACGTTACATAGCTTTGAAAATCGTTCACGCAAGCTGTTAGGAAACAAGCATCACTACATCAACAATGTACTTACTATAGTTCCTGTTACGTATTTACATTTGCTTTGATATTAATCTGTACACGTACAGTAGTCCACTATTAGAACTTGTTTACCTTCACTTTTGAAAATTGTAGGCGTTTAGAAGCCTTTAGAAGGAAACATGTTCATTATTTAGTTACAATTTGCTTACCTTCACAATCGAAAGCGTCTGGGTTTGGGTGGCCTAAAGCGTTCAACTTTAACTTAAACATTATACGTGATTCGTACTAATCAAATCGATTTCTTCCTTCAAAATAATTCAGGTAACCTTCCTTGTTTTATTTGATTTTGAAAAAAAATCTCGTCTTTTAAATATGATGACCACAGACTGATTTTACTACTTTCCAGTTCGTATATACATACATCAACGATAATAAGAAACTTCTGTATATAATAACTTATGGTATTTTAGTCTCGTCTATGGTACACACAGACGAGTTAGGTGATTTCAAAATGATAATAAATGTTAGACAAAAAGCATTAATTCCAAGCCTTAAAACTTATTTACGTAAAGATCTCCAAGATCTTATTTATCGGCATAGGTAGATAGAGTTATGTCGGGTTAATTATTGTTTTATTCGAATCCAATGGATTTGCTATCAAGATCAGTAATTTAGGTAATATTTATACATTACTTACATATTATAACTATTCATAGTTTAATTCATTAAATTGTCATCAATTTCGGTATTTATATTTACAATTTATATATCGGTAATTTAGTCATGTAAGTTTCGTTAATATTGATACTACTCAGCATCCCATTATTTATGCGTTTTTTAATATTAATTAAAAAATGATGATATAATTTACTGATGAAGATTATGTTTGTGCGCAAAATTAAGCCTCAGGATTAAATAATTATTGGAAACTCAAGTTCCTTATTTTTAGGCCTTTTATCTCTTAAAGCGCGGTGGTGTTGGTTGTTAATGAGCAAAATCTATGAAAATAACCCAAAAACAGTTTTTGTTTAGACATAAAAACTACTAAAATCCTTATTTTTTCGTCATCTTGATACCCTTACAAAGCATATAATATGATGTCTGAAATATACTGTATCTTTTGTCTGGCAACCCTATTATGTAATTCACTTTTGCGTTGCGGTATACGATATAGGTAGTATACGATATTTTCTATAACCTAGGTACCTGACGATCACAAGGTTAGGTTCTGTTTTATATAAACAATGGATATTATAATTTACTAAGCCGTATACATTTTACTTTCAATTGAGGTCAGTATATTAAAGCGTCGGGTAGACAGCCGACAGTAGTATAGTGTTGATTACGGCACAATATAAAGATTTTCAACGTCTATCCTATATTATAATTTTTTTAATTAAAATGTCGACATGGATTACGGAAAATTGTGTTTCGTTCTTTCAACTGTTTTGTATTAAAGTTGTAAAAACTGGTCGTATACCCCAGCACATAGCATTTATTATGGATGGAAATCGAAGGTTTGCCAAAAAATACAAACACGGTGATAGTGTTGTAGGGCATCATAGAGGTTTCGACAAACTTTCGCAAACTTTAAAGGTATGTATTGTGTTATTTTTCCTAAACGCCTTAAACTAACTAGATAGCACTATAAAATTTTCAATTTACAGTGGTGCCTCGATCTTGGTGTGCCAGAAGTTACAGTGTATGCATTCAGTATTGAAAATTTTAAAAGAAATGCAGACGAAGTCAAAGGACTTATGGACTTGGCCCGGGAGAAGTTTAACCGTCTTTTAAATGAAATGTAATTATAATATCTACAGCTACAATATTTTTCTATGCTTCACCACCGGGTAATAAGGGAGGCTTGAACCAAATCTCCACATCATTGCTGCAATGCAAAAGGGTGGAAATGGGAAACAGTAAATGACCAGATTTTCAAACACATAAAGCCTATAATGGCTAACAATTACTTTCATTAACTTGGAGGGCCCAAGCCCCCTACTACCACCACTTTAAAAGTCTGCATACTATTTACTGTTGAAGAAAATTACATTACTCAAATACTGTATTTTAGTATAATGGATCATTCTATTTTTGCAACACAAAAACGAATAACAAATGCCTCACATTGTAAATTTTATAAAAATAACCATATGGTAGCCTTTTGGCTACATACCTTTGATATTTTATTTATTTCATGAAATTTTATAATTTTATAATTAAAATATGCTTGGTCTGAAAAAATATTTTAACAGCCGAAAATATATAGGCGACCATAAGTAGCAGTCAGCCATCCAACTCCCTACCATTTAACAATGCTTGACTTTATTGTTTATAATCTTCACAAGCCAGACAGACAGCTATAGGTGCCATAACATTTGTGTATTTTAATTGTAGCTTAAGAAGTTATTGCCATTTACCTACTTCCAGAGATGTGATTAATGAATGGGGTGTGAGATTTCATGTGGCTGGCCGCCTATCTCTACTCCCAGAAGACATTCAGTGTCTTATGTCCAAAGTGATGATTGCGACCAGACACAATAATAAATTACACCTCAATATTGCATATGCTTATACAGGTAATATTTTCATACTTAAGAATAAGTACAATATGTTGGCAGCCATTCGTAAATATATTGTTGCTACTGTTTAAAGTCAGTTATACTTGAAAGCAAACCTTGATACTGGTCTTTTGTATGAGAACAGAAAAATTGTACATGTCTGTATGTATAATGAAGTATAGAAACAAGTAAGGAGCTTGAAATACATTATATTTTTTACACAAATTTCATTTAAGAAAAATTGTACTCATTTGCGAGTATTGTAAAATAATAAATCATGAAAAACCAATTTTACAATAAAATTACTGTAACAAAATATGTTAGTAATTTAGTTGTAAGTAATGTAGTTAGAAAGGATAAATATCTAAAGAAGAAAAAAAATTCTAGGCAGAGATGAAATTAGCAGAGCAGCATCTCGTCTATTAGATGGTGTGGAAAACAATGAATTGCCAGCTGAAGCAATAGATGAAGATATGATTTCACAGACTTTAGATATTGGTGAACCTGAATTGTTAATAAGAACATCAGGTGAAGTCAGGCTCTCTGATTTTATGTTGTGGCAGGTAATATAATTCTATATACTTGTTATATTCATTTCATGAAATAGGTGCAACGAAGACATGTGTCAGTGTTTCAATGACTTTTTGAATTTTTCCCTCTAACAAAGGTTGCAGTGCATTAACATGCCTAATAGTATTCATAAGAGATACAACCATCCTCCAGTTGCCCGGTTTGCCTGTCTATTGCCTTATGTGTATTGAAGCAACTGCAATTTTACTGTTATAGTTTATCTCTCTTTACCTCTCTGCCTTATTTTAAGAAAGCTTTTTTAAGCTAGACTGTTAAATGTTTAATCCAATTTAACATTTAAGCCATTAGAACAGACAACAACAAGTGCACACAAACATACATTAATTTTGATTTTTTAAAATCGTAAAGTTAATGATTCTGATTGTCTATGTGACCTATTAAATTTAATTATTATTATGAGATGGCTCAAAAGCCCTGATAAAATTAATTTTACAGATATCACACACAGTGCTATACTTCTCTGATGTATTGTGGCCAGAGTTCACAATCTGGAATCTTTTACGAGCAATTTTACACTTTCAAAGACATGCACCACCAATGCAGCCAGTGAAGGAAAACAATGAAATCCAGAAGGAATTCTTGGATAAACTGGAAACAAGGAGGTGGAAGGAGTTGGAGAGAATAGTTGGATGCTAATTTTTCTAGTATAGCGTGGTACTCTGCAAAGATATGGCGCAGAACCAAGAAAGATTTAACCAGTGACACAAATATTAGAATATTTACTATACAGTACTTTTAATACATCGCGCACAATACTTGCAATATTTTATGTAATATATGTACATGGAGTAAAGTTTAGTATTTTCATAAATATTGGTATAAAAGATAAAAAGGTAACATTCAATAATTAAAATTTACTGAAATATTTTTTTATCCAATTTGTTGGTATGTCATTATTACATAACAGTTACTATAATTAATTTAATTAATTATTTTCCTTTAATTGTATATTTCGAGTATGTTTTAGTGGGATCATAAGGTTCCCATCTTGATGCTGGAAAGATATGCTTGTTTCTTTCATACCAGGACCTGTAAAATAAAATCATTACCTAATAGCAAAAAGTTGAATATGTGTATTTAATATAAATTATTTATGAATAATTTCAATGCATTCCAAAATGACAGTAACTCACCTTGAAAGTAGACTTCAAGTAATAATTACTGGCGACAGGTTGTGTTAAATCATATATATTATTTTTTTGTTTTATTTTATTTTTTACAACAAATTAAGACAGGCATAAATTACATATAAAATTAATTCAATTATCACCAGAAAGTTAATTGAAATTACAGATAACTTTTTATATTTGATGCTGAAAGTGCATTTGTTATAGAAGCAAATTTGTTATTGAACTTGTCATTTTACATAGTACTTTTATATTGAGTAAGGTTATACAACCAGTCCAACATTAAAACACTATTATAAACGTATAGACAGGTACTAAGTATAAGTTATTACCAACCATACATACCTCAATAGGACCTTCCCTGCATGTGAGTCTTGTTTCTCTTGTGTTGCATCACTGACCATTCTAATATCATCTGAAGCATCAAATTGAAATAGAGGTCCACTTTTCCCTCTGGCCTGAAATAAAATTGATACTTAAATGTACTTATAGGAAAGTAATCTTTCCTACACATATTTAAACAGTAAAGATTTAAATCCATTGCTGTATTGAAGTAATCTAAAAAAGAATTTGGCATAATAAAAAAAATTGTGGTACATTTCTGAAAAAAAAAATGTAGCAAGGAGATCATGTTTATTCATACTCATTACATATTTTTTACCTGCAATCTGTTATGGGCAGAAGCTAAAAATATTTAGACTTGCCCCTCCATGAATCATTGGTAATT